>JAVCKT010024281.1:3599-14697 GCA_032273925.1 Rhynchotus rufescens
AAAAATCTAAGAGGTTTCACATTCATTTACTGATGGAAAAATATTTGTAACCATGGTAAGTAATCCTATTATGCTCTGAATTTGAAATGCTTTATAGAGCTGGTTTATCAACAGAATGCTCTTGTCTAGCAGATAGGCTCACTTATCTTAAAACACCTGAAAGGAAGAGAGCTTTCCTGTAAGAAAAACAACAACAAGAACAAAAAAGTTCTGTTTAAAATTGAAAATAATTTACACAAAGTCTGAGCATAACTTTGCAGAACAGGTCTTAATAAAGATCTTTTTATTGGCTTGTCTCCTTTCAAGAAGAGGAACTTCTGCTTGCTCTGACCTTTTTCAGAATGATGCCCTGTACCTATACCTGAAAGATTCAAGCAGACTTTTGCAATGCATATTCCTGGAAGAAAAGGTGCTTATTACTCAATAGAAATAAATCAAATCAGTGACCTTTTCTTTAAATACTTCCTTAACATCTTGCAATGATCTGATCACTTTCTCTTTCACATGTAGGGTTAGAGATATGAAGACCTGACCCATCATTTGTGGTCTGGGCAAGTCCCTGTTGTTTTTCTCCCATTACAAATACAGTTTCCCACATTCACGGGCACTTTCAGCATTAATCTGTCTTTTAAGATGCCTGGGTAGATTTTTCTCTCATTTATGCCTATAGAAATTCTAAATAACTCAAGTGAGTGATTGTATGTGTTCTGAAATCAATAAATCCTGTAGGACTCCCTCCTGAATAGATTCCTTGTTCAAAATCAACTCTACATTTTCACAATAAATATGTTTTATCAATTCAGAAATGCCTCCTGCTACTTTAACATCACTGTTTTGATAATAACATCCCAATACACAGAGCTTTATAAAAAAAAATCTGCTGCTTTTTCAGATTGTTTATTTACTCTCTGTTCAGCTTAAAGATGTGTAATGGATAGGAAATGGTCTACCAGTTTTTTCATGGTAGGTATGGATAAAAGAAAACCTTTCAAAAATTGTTGTCTCATTGAAAGGCAGACCCTGACTTCTTTGCTTATAGGGACTAATGCTTGACCCTTTGTTGAGTGTTATTCAAACAATAATTTAAAGTTACTCCAATGTAAGGATTTTTCAGTTTCAAAATAAACAACAGGAAAGTGGATTTTGAAAAGAAGCCAATACTGAGATTTTGATGGCCTTTTAGAAACTGCAAGTCAATGTGCAGGTTTTAGGATCATATTTCTTGACCTATGCTCAGGAATCCCCACATATCCTAATAGAATTAGGGTAATTTGTTAAAAATGAATTTTAAGCAACTCATACAGGATCTCTACAGGACATTCTTCTTTCATAGAATATAAACACGTGATTTCAGCTATCTCTTCCTTCGGACAGTTAAATCCAGACAGCATCATAAACATCAGGCTTCACTTGTACAAAGTAAGAGAGTGATCAAGGTAAGAAAAGTCTTAATGATTTAATCTCTCAATTCTTTGGTGATGTTCTGTGTTTTTTTGGAGGCTAAAAAAAATCCTAAAATTTCCGTCTTGCAAATGAGCCTAAACATGAGGCACAGTAGTCATTTTGCTTAGCATCCTCTACAACTCCTCTGCTGAGTTCTTCTCACCTGTGAGCAGTCTACTGGTGGTTGCTGGAGTCCCCCTGAGAGAGAAGGAAACCTTGCCTGAAGTCTTCTCCCGAATAAGGCAAACAGTGGATGTGAACTCACTCACTGAGATCCTATTTCTCTTCCCACCTTCTCCTATCCCTCTAGCTTACAAATGCATAGACTAAAACATTCTGGGAAGCAGTGAGAGATGGGGGCTGGAAACCTTTTGGCAAGAATTAGAAATGCCCATGTCTCACTCCACGGGAATGCTCTAGCCCTACTAGAAACTACTACCACAAAAATGCTAGGTGTTTCTGCTTGAGAGAAAAGAAAATGAGAACAATTACACTTAGTTCAATCTGAATACAATTTGCACGGTTTGTTCCCCCACTTGCTCTCCATCAATCATTCATGCACCCCTGGTTTTGAACATTAGTGAACACCTATATATTTTTTCAGTGTTCCTATTCAATGACCCTGAGTCCACATAAAGTGACATGTAGAAGTAAGAAAATATGAAAAATACTTATCCAGTGCCATCCTTAATATTGTTTTATAAAATGTCCCAGAAACATTCTTAACAGTTATAGAGGCATTGAAAATGCATATTTTCAATGTCCTGTGCTAATAGTAACTTAATAAAACTAATTGTGATTTTTAACTAACACAGGCAGCGGAGAGAAGTACAGAAAACCGTGCCTAGGTTCACTCGTCGGTCGGTAAAGTTATCACCTGTTTGGTGGTGTTTCGGGTGTTTCGGTGTTTTGTTGCTACAAAGATAAACCCTCCGTTAAGAATAGAAGAAGGAAAAAGTCACATATTTGATCCAGTCTTGGACATTTTTGCTGCTACCAGCTCCTAAACTGTGTAGGAAAAAGCTAACGGGAAGAAAAACTACAAGAAGCCGATATAAGCAGGAGTTTCAGTATTACTGAGGGAAAAAAAGTAGATGGAATGATGGAAAGACTGTCCTTTGCTGTGGCAGAAAGTTCAAACAAGGACCCAAGG
This sequence comes from Rhynchotus rufescens, assembly GCA_032273925.1. Lineage (NCBI taxonomy): Eukaryota > Metazoa > Chordata > Aves > Tinamiformes > Tinamidae > Rhynchotus > Rhynchotus rufescens. The sequence goes on from JAVCKT010024281.1 coordinate 6,196, forward strand.
GAAGTTTTCTTCCAACAGACATGTAATCCCTCCTAGGTGTTCACTTAAGTTTGTCAAACATCTCCCAAAGAAACCATGAATTTTCAAAATGCTCTTGTTGAAGGCTGCTTCTGACCTTTTCCCTCGACTAGTCAGAATTCCCCTTCCGGACCAAGCTAATTTACTAGCAGTTTGCTTGCCTTGTCCCTGCAGCTCTCCAAAATTTACACTGTCTACAGAGCATTCAGAAACTACGTAAGATCTCTGGCTTTGACTGAGCTCTACTTCTGTGCTAGGAGACACGGACAGGGACAGGGAGAGCTGGCAGGTAGCTAAGAGCAGAGCTTGGACGTACTGTGTCTTTGTGGTGTCTTCACGGAAAAGAGATTTTTTCTCGTTTGTTTATTTATGTATTTTGATTTGACATATAAAAATGCCTCCAAGCACTCTGACAATAATTAAATTTACAGTTCTCCTGGGAATACCGCCCATAGAGTTATTCTGTGAATGATGCCAGCGTAGGTATTGACAAGGAGCCTGGAAATCCACAGTGTTCCAGCACACAAAATGAACATATGTGTCATGCTGAAGGAGCAGTACTGTAGTTGGTGTATGCTCACCTCCCACATGAAATGCCATCTTACCTATTAAATGACACTTGAAAATGTGTTAGCACTTAACCAAAAATATTTTCAAAATAACACTTGAACATAAGAACCCTTAACTGCTGGAAACTTTCCCCTAATTTCCTGCTAACATTTACTTGCTAAAGATGCTCACTTCCCAAACAGATGGTAAAAAAAAGATGTATTAGGAGACTCTCTGAATGAGCTGACTGCTCAGAATATGAATGGCTCTTAACAAGAACTTGGCATTTCTCACTCTGACTCTGGTCAATAGAATGGTCTTCAACTTTGCTTTCTGAAAACATATTTTGTTTGAAAGGAGAGAGAAAAATAAAGAGTATGAAAACATGTGAATATCTAGATCACCTACTCTATGTTAAGAGAAACTGCTGAGAACATTAATGTTGCAAATGCAAGCACTTAAGGGTAAGTAAATACTAGAATGAAAGTTTTCTGTGGAAAAAGTGGTATATGAATTCCGTAGTGAAGACAACCATAGTGTATATAAATGAGGTATGATAACTGGGATTGCGCAGGCAATCTAATCATGTAATTTTATATCTTTCAGTTTTTGAAGCTTTCAAGCACAGTATTCTTCTGCATTGTTTTATGTGTAATTTCTTAGCTTTGGGTTTTTTTTTTAAATATTTTTTAAAAGAGAATTCTGAAATGTTTTTCCACTGCAACATTTGCCACTAGGCAGGACCACAGCCACTAAAAGGGCAGCAGACAAAACAGGAACAAACGTGACTCTGGAATACATCCTCTCCAGGTCTATCTCACCTGCTTGGACCCTGCAGCAGAAAAACTGAAGATGAACCAGAATCTCAGCCTGGCTATTTCAAAAACAAAAGAGCTGGTCTGAAATTCATAAGCCTCGTTTCCCTGTTGTTGGCAGTGGTTCGCGTGAGCGGCTGTTAGATTCAAAGGGGTCATTCATCATGTTCACCACAACAAGAATGGCATCAAGAAAAATTACATTGCTGGCCCTGTAAAGCCAGCGGAAGCGTCCACCTTGCTGACCTTTTCCTCAAACAAGCTGCTAAGAGCTGAATCAGGGCACTCCTCTGGGGAGCACAGGGAAACAAATGCCCAGTAACACACTAAGTGAATCTAGGAGTCTGAGTAACCAGCAAATATGTGATAGAATATATATAGTAGTAACCAGCTAGAGAAAATCTTGCTGCTCTGTTCAAAAGTAAAATTGATTCAAGGTTTAAATGTCAGTGCTTGTCATGCCCACTTCTGTCTGCTGCAGGCTAGTCCTATGATAGAAATTTTGTGATATTCTTCTGTGCTTGGAAATGATTTTCAGTGGCTCTGACACATTCCTGACTGCAGACTATGACAACTAACGACAGTATATATATATTGTGTTCCAACTTGCAGTTTGACAACAGTCAAGAAATTCAAGAACTGTTGTGCTTCAAAGTGTGAGAAGTTCTGAGCCATGATGAAATTTCTTAGTCACACCATACCCCAGGATACAAGTTTCCTCAAGGATAAGAAGGTGATTCGGTGTATTTATTTCCAATATCATATTAAAGCTTCTGATCTATTTGAAATAGATCATCATCTGATCTATATTTGCTTGTAGCATGCCTTTCAAATTAATTCTCAAAACAGTTAATTGAAGTATTTTGTCAAGAACTTCCACAGCTCAGAGCAGATACCTGTAGTGACAATACAGCATCAGAGTCCTCATGACCTCTACACAATCCCAAAGCCATAGCAGGAAACACTCTCAGATTGCCTCATGAAGATCTCGTGGTGTAGACACTGATGCAAACTGTGACTTAGCATCAATTATGAAACATCTCTAGAAGCTGTGCAAAATTTCAAATGACCTAAAAATACTCCATTAGCCATGTCTTCCTGTTTGTGAGAGGTAAGATAGCCTGTCATTTATCAAAGCTAGGCAGATCTTTTTATTAGCATTAGCATGCAGGATGATTCAAAAGCTAGGCAGCTAGCTTTTAAAAGTTTGCGGTGTTTTGGATATGATTTAATAGCAAATGCAATAAACAAATGAGTGTCATAAGTAGTCTCCAGAGGTTTCCAAATGCCATAAGCAGACAAGGAGTTATTGATTGTTGCTTAACATGCCTGTAGGAAATAATGAGGTTACAGCATCTGGGCTGTAGCAAATAAGGTTATTCCATCTGCCGTGCCAGCACCAATATTAGCACATGTCCAGAGCTGAAGCCTCGTTATTTGTAGTGCCAGCCCCACTGTAAGCAGAACGGAAAGCAAGTGGGCACCCCAACCCCTGTGCTTTTGCCATCGCACACAAAAATTGTGAAGCAGTTCAAGGAAGAAAAGGCAAATCAATAAGTAATTATTTTACAACTCTCACCATTCTTTGCCCATGTCAACTAATTGAACTAATGAATAATTCATGGCCTTCTCCGTGCCTTCATGGAGACAGGCAGCAGTTACCTCAAATGCGTCAACTCTATTGGTAAAGAAGTGACAGAGATGATCTTTCCCCATCTATTTTCGGTCACAAGCAGCCTCTCAAGTTTGAATGTGGTAGTTTGCTCATCCTCTGCCCAGCTGATCCTCAGTGGTAGAGGGAGAGGAGAGACCCAGGACACGCAGGAGATCAGTTAATAGGTAATTCCTCCTAACAAATAAGATGAACATGTGCATACCCGCCCCAGTCAGCTCCATTTCTAAGGTAGCTCCCATGAGAGAAGCCAGACTGGCTGGGCCAGGCCTGGGAGCTCCTCGTGCTCAGGGCTTCGGCAGGACCGGGCCAGGCAGGTGTCCATGGACTGAGGTGGGAATCAGGGAGGATATCCATGGTCAGGCACAGTCCTGCAAAGGTCTGGCCAGGTCAGCATGCCAGCAGCTTGCCAGTTATTTAAATATTACACCACTTGGTCCATGATTGCGTTTCCTTTCCTGCCAGCAGAAAAGAGTCATTTGGGATAAGCAGGTGTTCTGCTGTAGTTGGATATGATAATTTGTTTATTTGTTTATTTCTTAAATGTGTAAGAATTCTAGCTAGCCTTCGTAACTGTATGTATCTCCTTCCACATCCAATACTGCATGTGTGAAATGGATGTATCAATATTACAATCCTAACAAATTTTTGTGTGGATGGTTCATTAGAAGAGTATGTAGATGTAGAAAAGTATGTAGATGTAGAAGAGTATGTAGAATAATTTCACTTTTGATTTTTCAATGCCATATTATAATGTGAACAGCAAGATGAAGTTCATATCAAATAAGATGAGGTGATCTCCAGGGAAAGTTACCAGAAATCTAATTTAAGAGAGTATAAATGCTTTTCTTTAACAAAATTCATCTTAATTTAAAAGCATATAAATGCTTCTTTCTTTAACAAATGTCATCTTTTTGACTCATGTTTTCCACAGACATCAGTTTTAGACTCACGCTTTTTCCTAAATTCAGCTAAAATGCTTTAGCTTTTATGCTAATAATCTTTGCAAAAAGTCTAGCACTCAGAAACTCAAGAACTTTGGTTTGGAGCAGAAATTTTGTCCTGATATCGAAGATGTGAGTTTTGCCTTTCTGATTAAGTTAAAAGTTTTGAGAAATCTTTACTCTCACATTTCCAGTAAATGTTTGTTCCTATTTGGCGCCTCAATGCTGTAAGGTGCCAGTGTTTTTGGATGTCGTGGTACTGAGTTTGTTCCAGCCAGCACTACCAAGGTTTCGCATGGCGTTTCTTGCAGTTTTCTGTTCAGGAGTCTCTGTGGCATCACTCTGTATTGACTGTGGCTAACTGTTTTAGCCTGCAAAAAGAATGCATGAATCTTGAAGCAAATCCCTTGTTTGTCACCAGCGAACATAAGGTCTGGACCAGGGATAATGAAGGACTAAGGAACCTGCTTGGAAATCAAAAATGGGCTATTTTCAGTAGATCCTGAAAAAGCTCTGGAACTGGTGGAAAGCAAATCTCAAACTGGGATGAAGAAGCCAGGACAAGTAATTACATAAACATGGAAAGTGGGAACAGAATAAATAGCTGGGAGGAAAGCAGCAGAGCAAGAGGTGGCAGCATCCAAACTGTGATTTAGTGAATATGTCATGGGTGAAACGCACAGGAGCATTGCCATTCCCTTCACCCTTGAACTCTGCAGAGGTCCCTCAAACACGCACAGCGAATTTTTAGGGTTGTTGTAAAAACATTTCAACATTCAATTAAAAAATTGCCTTTGGCCCCCAATATCACCAGGCTTCTGCATGTTGTGCTTCTGCCTGTAGCTGCAAGCTAAGCACACACAGCCAGCCATTCAACAGGACTAAGCTGACATTGATCTAGTTGCTTAGACATTGCTCAGATTTATACCTCCTTGATGCCCTGCTCTTGGGGTAGGGGAAAAAAAAAGGATAATTTTGAGATCTTTTATATTTAAATGAAAATGTTTTGTAAATCTAACTTTATATTATTAACTTATTACTAGCTATATTTTACTAGCAAGACAGTAGGGCACGCGAAAAGGAAGAACAGGATGCAATCCAGGTTACCACAAATCACTTCTTGCTTTGTATATTCAGGACTTTTACCTCTGGCAACAGTATGTAATAGTAAGCCTGTTAAGCAGCAGAGGAAAAGCACAGACTGCAATTTCTATAAACTATTCAATTCAGAAGAGACAGGAAAAGATTATTAATAAGTGACACTATCATATAATGTGCTCATGGGGAGACCCCCTGCAGTTTAACGAATTAGCATTTTTACAATAATTCTTGCTTAAGACTTATACATTTAATTGTATTCCACTAAACAAATGCCACTTATTTCTCATTGTTAATGGGATTTCTATTTTTGGATATTGGACACAACATGAGCAATGGAACAATATTATCAAAAGTGGCTTCTGTGATACATATTCTCTTTGGGAAGATTGCACAGTATTTCTTTGTTCATCCCTTCCATTCTCTAATTTTTGATCTGGTGTTGCTGTAACTATAGGCAAGGCCATGACAGAAAAAGTATTTAAGAGGAGTAGGTTCTGGAGACTAATTGGAGACATGATGCAGAAACCTCTGTCCTATTTAGCAGCATTTATTTAAACTACAGATAATATTTTTATTACAGCCAGTAAAAAGCCTTGCTCACAGATGCACTGCATTTTGTGCATATCTACATGTCTCTTCTACCTACCTCTTCTGCTCTGCTTGCATTCATGCATAAATTGTGTTGCTTTAATTTCTTTAGCTCTAATTTTTTACTAGTCTGTCCTTCTACAGAGATAGTTCTGGTCCTCCCTCAAAACAAACCTCCCTCAATACAAAGGACATAGTACAATTACATCATAAAGAAGTACAACATCATAAAGAAGCAAGGTCAGAAGGGACCTCTTGAGATCACCTTGTTTAATCTCCTGTTGAAAGCAGGGGGTTGCAGACTCAGTTATCCAGGGCCCTGTCAAATCAAGGCAGCCTCTTCCAGCATTTGAATGTTCTCATGTTGAAGACTTTTTTCTTATATCCAGAGAAAATTTCCCTTAAAACAACTTCTGCTTCTTGTCCTGTCACCATGCATTTCTTTTGCAAGTTTACGGTGCATCAGATTATTAGCTAGTGTAACTTAGTGCCATTTTGCCAAATCATATCATCTGCAGATATGATTTATCTGCAGATATTGTGTAGACCTTAAGGATCTACACTTTCTTTATAGTTACATGAGATAAGATGGAGCTTCTCTTCTTCCTATTCTGAGTCCTTACGTCCTTACTCAACATAAGACTGCAATGAGGGAAAACGGCTACAAATAAAGGTATCAAATTTCCTGCCAAATTATCTTCTGAACATCCCTGCAGATGATGTATAGCAGGGGTACCTGACTTACAGACCTGGGTTAGAGCCAGCTGGTGAGAACATTCTCCCAGTCTGAAGTCTAATCTATCTTCTGCAAGGAACTCTGAAGCTTTTGGCAGGAGCAGGCTGGGAGCCAGAGAAGTTGCTCTAGCAGCCTGTCCCCTGCTGCCTCCTCTTCCTAAAGCACCGCAGTCCCTTCCCATTGTACCCAGTCTTGTGACCTGGTGCATGTCCATGCTTCTGTCAGATGATCCTGAATATCCCCGACATGTGATGGAGCACCTGCATTTTGCTCATGTGACAGATGCATGTTGGGTTACATGACATAAAGACAGACTTTGCATAGGACCCGCAAGAGTTTCCTTGGGAGTACGTATAGCTGTGCTGTTCAATATCAACATGTGATTTCACCCAGTCACTACTTTCTCCTAGCAGTCTCCTAACCTATGATGTGGTTGATCAAATACACTTCCAGAAAATACACTTCCAGATTTGGGGTTTGTTTGCTTTATTGTTTGTTTGTTTGTTGATCATTTGAATAGTTAAACTTTACGTTGGGAATACTTGCTTTGATTAATGATCATATTCTAGCTGAACACAGTGGGGAATGCAAACAAGTAGAAGTGTCTTTTAGCACTGGAAAAGGATTTATCACATACAGAGAATACTGAGAAAGAATCAGGAGGCAAAAGAACTCTGTCAGGGACAAAAATACTACTCTTGGAGTAATGAAAAGTCACAGCAGTCAGTAGTCCCTGAAAGGCCGTGATCTAGCTCCAAAGAAGCACAAAATCAAGAAATGAAAAGGCTAGGAATACTTATATTGGAGACTCACCCCGAAATAGCGCTTTCCTTCCACATCCTCCCACCCAAGTCGAAATAATTGCATGCAAAGTGTAATAGAGAACTAGGCATAGGCTGCTGTTTCACAAAACAGATGTGACAGGGGTCTGATTCCCTTTGCTACTGAGATATGGGATTAAATTATTTCAACCTAGATAAAAAGAAGAACAAACACATATAAAACAGCACATAAAGCTGCTTATATAAAAATCATTTTGAATTAAACCCAGGTAGCATGACTGAACAAGTCTACAGAATAGCAGAGCCAAGTATGTCATTTAAAAATACAATTAAAATCAAGAAACAGGAAATGTAACACTTAAGAAATGAGTAATTCTCCTTTATCTGAAATTACAGGTAGCAATTTCAAGTCTCGGTAGACTTTTTGGCACAAATTACTTCTTTTAAAGAATTTGACTATGAAAAGAATATCAAACAGCATATTTAAGTCTACATAAAGGCAAAGAATTTTCTTCCCACCCACCTGATGGATTTAAGAAATGTTCACAATTGTGTAAGATTGTATACAAAAGTCCATTATTGTGCTCATATAAAGACAATGAGAGGGCTGAAACATCTGTCATCTAATTAAAACAAACAGGGAGAAAAAAAGCAAGGGGTTCCAAAAATATAAGTTCTCACTATCTGCTGCATTCCCCCAGTGTGGGAGGTGGAATTGGAGACACCAGATGGGACCATTCTGTTTGTGGGTCTCTCTGCGAGTGTAGGGAGATACTGGCCAGACATTGCATAAATACCCGACGTTGTGATTTCCTCCACCCTTACCTTTCTTGTGCTATTATCATCCCAAAATTTGTTACTTCTTCTTCTTTTCCCTGACTCAACACTTCATGCATTTCATTTACTGCAGTCTTGCATCTCCTTTCTTACAACCTGCTGCAAGACCTTGCTGAAACTGTGAAGTTAATAAAGTCTAAATAAATGTTCACATCTCAGCTGATAAGAGTATCAACTTGGCAAAGACTTTTTAAGACTAGAAATTTGAGAAAAACCACATTCAAACATGCTCCCTTTCATGACTCTCCAACAGGAAGCATTAACAAATAGAGATCACTTCTGAAGGCCAGTTTTGATATAGCCTCATTAGAGTCAGGTGACTTCAAAATATATTGCACTATCTTCTATATGGACAATTCAAAATAAAGCTGTTTAAAAAAGCAAATAATGGGGAAAATTCTGGCACAGCTGAACCACTTGCTCAAAAATTTTCTCATTAGGAAAACAGAAGTTACATATG
>JAVCKT010024282.1:0-14425 GCA_032273925.1 Rhynchotus rufescens
GCTAAGTATCTTCTGGCTCTACTGGTGCTTTCTATATCCAAGATATTTATCAAGTGCATCTCTAGATTTCCAAGTCACAACATGCAGCACCATCAGTTACTGAACTGGTGCCCTTAACCAACAGCAGCACAATCTAGTTACAGGGAACTGAGTACTTGAATTAATTCAGCTACTTTGAATATGCCAGTTCTCACTCGGTTCAATTCAGTTCTGGTATAACTGCAATGTTGCTGGCAAGTGGAGCAAAATTCAACAGCTATGTTTTTTTTTTTTTTGTGGGGAATACAGTGCATGAGTAAGAACAAGTAGTTTCTTGGGCTACTGTTGTAATTTCTTCTGTATCAGCTCGTCTGATGTCAACTCAGTACATATGATTCAACTTAATTTTTTTAAGACTGAGAAAATGGACTACTTGGTTTCACTATAGCACCTAGCTATAAGGCTGAATAATGTCAGCAGCTTTAATGTGTAGTAGTTTTAAGTAACAATTATTTGACTTGGGGTTTATAGGATGTCTCTTCACTAGTTTCCTAGTCTTTTCGTGTGTGTATGTGTGTGTGTGTGTGAGTGTTACATAAAATGAAATACTTTTTCTATTCAGCCATCCTGCTCCGAAATGATCAAGTTCTCTACTCATGGCAGTTGAAATTCAAATGAACAACATCTGTAGTCTAATTTGGATTCAGGTAACTGTCACTTTGAGAAAGAATCTCCATTACAATCATCTGCCTTCAGGTTTCATACAGTTGCTGCTGGCTAACAATCCGGTTCCACCATTCACTCTCCTGATTTCTTACAATACACTGATTCATCTCTGCTTAGTGACTTCCCTTGACTAGACAACAGAGCTGGCACACAGGCCATCTCCAGAGCTTTCTCTGTCTCTGCTTTCTGCTCATCACAAGGCCAGTGCATGGGGCACTGTGCTATGATCATGACCAGCAGACACCACAGCAACTTGTCAGTGGTTCCACTTCTGAAGAACCTTTTTGCCCCCTCTAGGCTCTTCCTTTCCTTTTGTAGCCACTGGAGAAGCAACACCTCTCCATTTTTTCTCATATCAAAATAATTTATCTCCCAGAAAGCTACATGGAGAATGACCTGCCTGCTATGGGCCTGAATGCCTCAGGCTCGAGACACTGTCTAGCCTGTCTCACAATGTGAGATAACAAATACGTATTCTAGGCGTTTAAAAGAGCCCTACGTGTTTCAAACAATATAGTCATGAAGTATGCCAGCTTCAAGAAAAGTCATTCACCAATAGCGAGTTTCTGCTTCCTTCCACTGATGTTTCACCTCTTCTCACCAGTCCACTTACTGCTTACATCTCCATCTCCTCCCTGCCATTCACTGTGGCTACCTAAGCAGTTTGTTCCTTCTTAGTTCATCCATGCGGTGGATGCAGATGTTCCTGAAACACTTTCAGAAGTAATAAGTGTTCACTGAGCCCTTACTCAGCTCACCCTGTTATGACAAGGCAGCATTCTTGGTCAGTGGAGACTTCCAGCAAAGTCTCGAACCCAGCCCAGCCAGAATAGTGGACAAGAGCAGTCAGTTGCAAAGCTCAATTATCCAAATCTTTTCCTACCTCCCCTCCAACCTACACGCTCCCTCTTCCTTGCCTCCACCACTATTCTAGTTTTCTATCAAGGGCCTATTCCTCCTGCATTTCTTTGGGGGACTTTGTGTAGCAATTTAGTTTCCACTCTAGGAAACCTCTCGGGAGTGTATTTGCCTCCACCATTTCTTTAATGTTCCCACCTTCCCAAATGGCCTGCTGCTGTAGCTGTGTTTGCTGTTTCCCAGTTCAAGCAGCAGCTGCTAGCACAGGTACCTCCACCTGGGGGAAGCAGAGAACTGCAGAGAACCCTTTCCGTCTTGGAAGGGTTTCTGGGTCCTCTTCTGCTACAGAGGGGAATGGCAAGAAGCTACTGAATACGCATGATCGGATCCCAGCTCAACAGCTGTGCCAGGTCAGATGTTAGTGTGCAGCAGGCAGATCTTGGGCTAAAACCTGCTAGGCAGGAGTTTGCATCTGCAAGAGCGGTACTGGGCTGGTCTGTGCTGCCCAGAACCCCTAGCCCTGTGCACCTGGCCTCGCCTCTGGGAACATAAACCTGTATGTGACTTTCCTATGTAAAGGCTGGTTTCTGAACCTGTTTAAACCTCATGCCTCCCATCTATCAACCCTAATGGTTTCTCCCAAGGATCCAAAAGTGGGTTTCCTCTGTAGCTGGAGATTGCTTTGGCACTGATGCAACATTACAAGGTTACAGTAACCGAACAGCATCATGCTAGACAGTCACTGTGCTTGTGGTGACACTGATGAGCTTGCCTGGGCCACTATGCACATACTGCCTTAAGGGCAGTTTCCTTATATACCATGAATGATAAACAGTTTTTAATTCCCCGAGTGTATTGTAGAGATAAAATAACAAAATATTGCCTTTTGTTATGCCTTATTAGCGTGTGCTATTTATGCAGTAAATCACATTGACTTCTGTGAGGAAAGCAGAAAGGTACTGATATATCAATTAGCATGGCAGAGTGAATTTTGAGGGGAAAAAGATAGAAATTGTGTGTTATTAAAAAATACATAAAAGTATTAACTAACTTGTCAACAGGGAGAGAATTCATGCAAAGCATTGGGAAGCTAATTTGTTTACAGTCTCCTTCAAAGATACTAACATAGTAAAAAAACAATAACCTGTCCTGAAAGGTTAAAAAGCTGGGTTGGACCATCTACTACTCAAATCCACGGCCCAAGGCCCTGACACTCAGTTCGAATATTTAAGATGTTCTGCTCAGCAATGGTCCATGAAGTTGCTTAAAATCAAGGTCTTGATCCTGCTTAGCAAATTGGCATGGTAGGAGCCTGAGCTAAAACAGAGCCTTGTTAAACCAAATAGGGCTCAGTGCTGGCTGGGAGATTTGCTCATGCTGTACAGAGCTGAGACTTGGAGTAGACTCACGTTTAGAAATGCATACATATGGGGAAGAAAAACTGTCCTCTGGTTCCAACACCAGCCCTTTGTACACGATGAGAAATAGAGCTATCAACTTTATAACAGCAGGATTTGGAGTATGCTATGGGGAAACTCATTAAACCTTTAAAGAAGGCACCTTTAGAAATACTTTATAGATGCTTATCTCCCTAGCAGGAGAGCAAGTGCCAGAAAGAGACCTCTTTAACAAATAAATGAAAGTATTAAGTCACTCTTTGTCACAATAGAATACAAACGAAAGGGTGGGGAATGATTGTGGCATGAAAAACAAGTGAAAGGATAGGATACTCTCAACATCTCTGCTCCAGCAGAGCTGTATGTATTTAAAATAATGTTCTCCTAAGATAGCGAAAAAATTGAACTAGCCACCTACCCCTTTTATTAAACTCCTTTGTGATCACCAGGAATGATTAACATGGGCACCATAAAATTCTGCTCCTCTACCCTCAAAATAAGAAAAACACAAGGAAGTGAAACACAGTGCAGGACAGGAAGCAAATTAAGAACCCGCCTTTAGGGGCATGAGAATATAGCTTAGAGTACCTGGTGGAAAATTAAATGGGGAATCCTAGTGAACGGTGTAAGCATTCAGTTGAGTACCTCAGCTGGGTCCCGAGGGCTAAAGGACAAGCATCTTCTCTTTTATGAAGCAACTTGGTGTGGAGACACTGTGTGCAACTGCCACAGCTCTCGGGAAAGCATAGAGGAACATAACTACCTGCAAGGAAAAAATAGCAAAATAGTTGCTCCGAATGTTCCAGATTTTGAGGCTTGCTTGAATCATTCTGTTCCAGAAACAATCATGGAGACAGTTTAGATGGTGCTTGGCAGCTCGCCTGGCCTTTTTATCTGATTCACTGGACTTTCTGTCATCTTCTTGCTGTTTCTGTCCTGGGAAAATCCTGCTTTATACAATGCAATAGAAAATAGGTTTTCTCCAGTGAAATGTGCCACAGCAACTCTAGGTTCATGGATCTAGCACTTCTATTTTCTTTTTTTTTCTTCCCCTACAAATATCTATCATAGTCACTGAATCTCTACTCTCCAGGCCATACCAGCTTCTCTTCCACAAGATCACAGAATCACAGAATCATTAAGGCTGGAAGGGACCTCTAGAGATCACCTAGCCCAACCCCCTGCTCCAGCGGGCACACCTAGAGCACATATGATCAAAGATGTTCAGTGCAAGCTTCATCTTTTTGTTATGGCTTTCTATAATCTCTTAAATCCCACTATCCTATCTATCCTCAATCACTAGAAAAACAAGATATCTATGGATATTCACATGCATTCTCATCAGTCTCGTGTCTTTAATATTAATGTTAATGCAGACTTTTATATATGTTTTGATGCAGAAGGAGTCAGTACTGGAGGCTTCACTGTACTTAGAGATACTGACTTCACTGTATTATTTCCAAGCTATCTTTAGTAATAAACTTACTCTTTTGGAACGTGTGCATATCAACATTTGCTCCTGACTGCAGCACTTCATTTGTAAGGATTACCCCTGGGCAAAAGGAGATCAGCCAGAATCAGTTTGTGGAAGGTCTTTCATTATAGCAGCCTGACTAGAAAATGTTACACGTGGTGCCTATCAGTGCGTAGTGGTGATCAGAAGCTCTGCCAAATGTGGCAGCCTAGAACAAGAAGCTGCCAGCATAAAATGAGTCATCTCTATGGTAGAGGAGCTGTCAGCTTCTTAAACCAGGGATTTCCTTTCCATGATTGCCAAGGAAGCTCCTTGTACTCTAAGGAAGTATAGAAGATGCTTTGCATATTTTGTGAGGGCATATTCATGGAAAATATTCCTTGATTTCCTTTGATTTGAAACCGAATGGAGAGCTTGTTTGCCTTCTGTTAATCACAGACCTGAAGGTTTTGTTTTTCTTTTCCTTTGGGAAGACAGGAGGCCTAATGGCTTGGTAGCAGATAAGCTTCCCTATGCTTCCCTATGCAGTGGGAACTGTTGGCTATTGGAGGGTAGATGATATCAGCTGAAACACAGCATGAGCAAAATCATCTGTTTTATCTGTTCTACACATAAAAGGTCTCCACTAAGATGTCACAGAGATGATTATAACTATACAAAAAATAGACCCCTGGGATGCACGTGAGAGTCAAGACTGACAATTTACTACGAAATAATGAAATAAAAGGTGCTCTTACTTTAATAATAATGACATCTCTCAAAGCAAAAAGGGAATAGTAATATTAGACTTGGAGAGGTCAAAAATCTCTTCCTGTTTCCCTTTAGTAAAATTAATTTTTTACTGAAGTTATTTCTCTAACCATTTTGCAACAGTATTTTTATAGTGTCTCATTCTTGAGAGTTGCACGTACTTTATAAGCATTGCATTACTGGTATGAATAGTAACAGCTAATTAGGGTGCTGATATATAGTAGAATATTGGTGGAGTGTTTATCAGCAGAAAAGGCACTGAGCTGGGAAGCTGTTGTTACATTTACAGTTGGTTCTGCCACTAAACTCCTTTGTGATGCGGAGTAAATCACTTTGTTCCTATCTATGAAATGATAGGAATAAATGTGTCCTTTGTAAGTCACTGACATAAATGGACCTGAAAATGCTAAAATGAGATGAATGTTATTGGATAACTGAGATTGGATTATCCAAGGTGTTGCTGGAAGGTTCAGGCTGGGAGAAGTGAGATTATCTGTAACTGAGCTGGAGGTAGAAGTCTTGTAAAAAAAAGTCTTGCATGATTATGCTGAGATGATAGCATCATAATTTTAGGGTTTTGTTTGAATGGCTTTTATACAAGGAAAATTCATCCCGCTCAGTACATTGAGGATGTTTTTACATAACTATTTTAATGTCTAGCTGCTAAATTGACTAGTTTTAAACTATGTACATTATATCACACTATCAGAAGAGATCATAAATCAAACATCCTACCCTTAGGATCCGAGAAAGGAATTGACCTTGCCAGAATTTCAACTTATGGTTATTGGCAATTGAAGTACTTCTATCCTGCTGCACTGACAAGGAATCTGGCAAATAGTTGCTAAATAGTTGCTAAACAGTGGACGTGGGCAGGTCCAGCTCACTGGTATTTTATCATTGCTTGCAGCATTCATCTACTGGTGATGGGGATGGATCTCCAGAGCAGAGATTTTGAGGGTTTTAACGGATTTCCTGAGTTCTGCCCATTGATGGTGTCTTCATTTCCTGCCATTTTTAAAAAACAAAGTTAAGTTTCACCCACAGACTTGTTCTGTGTTGTTTTAAACATCACTGAGTTGCTTTAGATTTACACTTATCTGGGATTCTGCTTCAAAGACCATGGGTATCGATGGGAACTTCAGCAGACTTTATATCAGCTCTTCCAGCCCTGATCCTACATTGTTCAAGTCTATACATACTTTACTATAACCTTGAATAGGAGAAGGATTAAAAACTTAATGAAGTGGGATTCAGCCCTTGCTGCATAACTTGCTAGTTGATTATAAAAAAATAAACAGCTGTTCCCTTAATCCTGTACAGAATGAATGTAAAAAAAAAAAGTTGGCATGTATTAAGTCATTTCATTTAATATTTAACTAGCAAGTAGTGGATGCTGCTATCTTGTTTTATTTTGAAAGAGACTAAATTTTCAGTTCTATGGTACTATTATATGAAAAAGATTAATGGATACATTCAAGTTTTTCAGTATTAGGCTCTTATCTTGCCATTTCTGTTAATCTAAAGATTAGATTTGCTGGGACAAACTTGTGCAATCCAAATCTTAGGGTATCTCAGGATTGGGGAGGAGACTTACCTTTGTGGTAGCTTGGATGTTAGGAAAAGCCCAAGGGTTATCAGGTGCACTGATTGCTCTGTTTTTCACCATTTAAGATGGGTTTCTTAAACAAGTTTCCATGTTTGTTTATTGACATGATTTCTCTTGACAACTTTCTCACTGATATCTAGCTTTGGGATCTGTTCATGCATGGGTCATTATGTTTAGAGGCATCATCTGATATGACAGCTGTGCCTCTTCTTTTTGGTAAAGTTCTTTCTTCTCTGTTATTTGGCAGGTGAATAATATGGCATTGAAAATGGATGATGTGAAGCAGCACCTACTGCAACTATGAACATAATTATGGGTGATAGAGGGACTAGTGTATAAAAGCTGATAAGCGTTGCTGCTTAAATGACCATCATGAATAAGATATGATAAAATAGCTGTGTTGACAGTCCATCACCCAAACTGATCTCAAGTTACTGGCATATAATAGTCTACATGTGAAGATCTCCCAATTAAGTTTTTTTCTAATATGAGATTAGGTTAAAGATCTCAAAAGCAGTTAATTGCATAGGTAAATTTATATCACTTATTTCCATTTTCATTTCTAATAAAGCAATATTCTCAGCAGTGCTTCAAATTATATATCAAAGTCGTTTTGCTCATGCCTAGACAATCCTAATATATTTTCAAACTGTCATCATTTATCTGAAATAAAGTCTAATTTTGTTTTTAAGCTTAGTCTACTTTCAACGGACACTTCAAGAAGATGAATCAATGATCTCAGGAAAAAGTCTTTCTGGGAACTGGTATTTAACCAAAATACCCAATACACCAAACAAAAGGTTGTTTGATCTCATCAGTAACAGTTTGCCTGTGAATTACTGATAAACTTTCACAACCTATCCTAATTTGAATTTAACACCCTTTCCTCCTTTTTTGTACAAGCTCTTGGAATTTTATCAAGGCTGAGAATGTTGGGAATATTGGTTGCTCAAGAGAGAACATGACAAGCATAAATGGCAGCCTTGACATGAAGATTCTTGCTATAATGGAGAGCAAAAGGGTTAGGAAGTGAGAGACCCTGATCTTGGAGCGGGGAATGACTTCATAGATTTTGAACACGTAGGGCAAATTTAATTAGCAGTCAGATATGAGGGGTGAAAAAAAGATACGAGGGGTGAAAAGTTGGAAAAACAAGTATAAAGCTTTACAGTGATTAATACTATTGTGCCATATGAGTGAAAAATGCATTATGTGGCAGATATATAGGTCTTTCAGGCAGACCAGTCAAGTTATACAGAATAACTATTTATTTATCCATCTATTTACTGACAGCATTTTCACATATTGTTTAGCATTATGGTAGCAAAGAATCTGATCAAATATGCATCCAAATTAGCATTTTTTTCCCCTTCAGCTTCAGTATTCCCCATTGTTCATATATTAACGCTAAAGAGTGGAGATATGAAGAGATTTAGTAAATGAGATAGAGCAATTTGTCATTGAAAAGAATGATGATACTAATTTCTTTAGAAATAATGAAATTCTGTAAAAGCGCTAAGTATATCTAATACATTCTGTTCTTAATAATGCCTATAGTTTAAATCACTCTGGCTCTGATTCACTAAAGCACTTAGCCTTGTGTTTGACTTTGAGAGCCTGAGACACCCATTAGGCATATTTAAAGTAATAAGCACCAACAACTGTTAGGTAAGCAGATGTCTAAATGCAAACTGATAGCATAAAGTAAGTTATTTTTCTAAATTTGTTTTCCAAACAGAAATTATGTACAAATAATACTGAAAATGCGTAATTTTCTTAGTCTCTGATAAAAAGCAAGGTTGTCCAAAGGTGTAACTGCACCTGAAACACTACACACAGCCAGAGACTTCCTTATGGCAAAGGAGATGCCAGATGCAGTGACTATGTGTTTTTCTTTTGATTTTGCACTACTTGCTTAGACAAATCTCTGAAAAAGAAAAAAGAATGATGAGAAGTTTTGGTTCTAGATGAAGAACCATTAAAAAGCAGGCAAGGAAAGAGGAATTTGTTCCCTATGAGAAAATGAACTCAATCCTAATTGAAGATGGTTTGTACAAAATATTTTTGTTACTGAGTAATAGGTGATAATGAGCAGTCTGATTCTCTTTGATAGTATACTCATTAATCTTTCCTCGGTGACCATTTATACAATAATAAACACTACCATCTCCTGGTTTAGATTTGTGGATGTTATACTGCTGCTTTCTCTCTCCTGGGAAAGCCTTCAGACAAAGTTACTTCAACCATAGCTACAGAACAAACTGCACACTCAGACCTGGTTTGATTTTCAAGTGTTATGGAGAAGGGAAGAATTTTGATTTAGTTCAGTAAAAAGACAGATCTTCACAAATCTTATATGCAAGTTCACGCTGAGAGAAACATCCAGACAAGAACAGTGTTGATAGCTCCTAGTCCCACTTCTATCAAGAGTGTCTGAAAGTGCTGCTCTTATGGTAGAAAGATGGAGCTGCTTGTGGAAATCAGTGCAAAATGTTGTTTTTCCACAAAATTCCTTAGAAGGAAGACCTGTGATTTGGCTGCACTGAAGGCTTGGGTGTGGGCAAGGTTATCGGAAGGAAGAAAAGGGAAAGAATTCTGTATTTGTAAGGAAAGAAGAAAAAAGGGCTGTAGCTGAAAAATCGTCTTAAAAGTCCTGCTCTGGTTACTAGGACTGTAAGAGGCACGATGGGATGGCAGGTTTGTTCATTTCTAATTATGGAAATGGCTTTATCTGCAAGTCTTCCTCCCCCCTTCCTCCCCACCTTTTCCTCCTGTCCCCTGGGGCAGCACTGTGGTGGGGCTCAATCACTCTTTTATTAGTTGTGATCTACTGTGGCTAATTCCCTTAATCTGGACCTTGCTTTCCTATAAAGCCCAGACCTCAGGTATTGAATTTCCCTGATCAAAGTGCAGCCAGTGTGGGACACAGCAATCTCCACTAAACAGGGCAGCTTGGGAAAGCTCGTAAAGGGGGTAAAAGAAATACACACACACACGCACTCACAAGATGGTACAATCAATTGGTAGAACAATCATGTGTGAAATATTACTGGCTCCTTAAAGTGCTGGTTCTGGGATTTACTGCAGTGTATTAATCTACTACACTTAATGCATTGACCTCTCACCCCGGCACTTCAGTAGATGATGCCTGAATTGCCAGAAGCTAATACAATGGATTAGGAGCAGAAAGACCCCACCAGATTGAAGGGCCAGGGCAGTCCCAACCGTATGACCGGCAACTTCTGCATCTTTCTTAATAGATGGGGCTGGACAATGTGGCTGCCACCTGTACTGACAGCAGAGTTTCTGGAAAGGGAGATAGAGAAATAAAGGCTTGTTATAAAACACGGAAAAAGTCAAGTCTTGTGACTGAGTTGCAAGACAGGGATTTAGAAGAATCTGGTTTATTCCATGCTGTCATTCACTCCTTATGTGTAATCTTAGACAAGTCACTTCATCTCTTTGGATGCTGTTTTTCCCATCTGTAATTTTGGGTTAATGACACCTACTTTTCCCCAGAGACAGCAGGGAAACTTTGTTCTTTGGCATTCAAAATGTACACTGGGATTGCAGGATTGAAAGTATTATAGATGGATGCAAAGCAGCTGATATCCTGCTTGTGAAATACTCCTATAGATGGAGAAGAGAGTAGAGGGGAACTTCCCCTCATACGTATGCTAGGAAACATGATTGTTAATCGGAAAGTATTCTGTTGAAAATGCTATGTTCAACTGAACCAAAAAGTCAGCTCAGAACTAAAAAAAAGAAACTCAACCAAACAAGAACTTCCTGCACAGCTTGCCAGAAATGTATACAGTGAGCAATCACAGTGGCAAGATACTCAGATGTCTTCTTTCCCTTGTCCTGCACCCTCTGAACCTTCACATTTCACATACAGAAAACACTCTGGAATTCAATTTACAATGTTAGTCCCTCAATGTCATTTTTTTTAACAATTTCGTATAATTTAATAAACAGCTATACAGTACAACTGAATTCTAGAAGAGAGTCCAAAAAGCTCATAAAGGAGATTATTCTAAGTAATTGCTATCAAATACTATTAAATTCTGAACAATGTTAAGCCCCCTCCACCCGCCTCCACGGCCAGTCTCATTTAGGATTAAAGTGACCTTTATTTGATTTATTTTACTTCAATTCAAAATAAATTAGGCTGACCTACATTAAGGCCTCTTCAATACTCAGCAAGAGTGTCTACACAGGGATTTACTACACTTTAATTAGTCCACTTCAAAAGTTAATTTGGATATTTTTTCCTGACATGCTCCCCAACTACTACAGAGTACGTATGTTTATGCGGTGGCTCAGAGTCCAAGATAAAGAAAGGGGCTCTGCATATACGTTCAGAATTGGGTGCTTCCACAAGCTTAGGGAGTTGCTGTTTATTCCTCAGAACTGAAATATTCTTATAGTGACAATTAATGAATAATACGAGATGTATGTCATCCAGCTAGATGCCTGAAAGTTAAGTATATAGTTTGCCTGTCTTCTAGAATAAGTTTATAGTCAATGCAAAGAAATGTGCAACTGCTGAAGGTGATTCACCCCACGCCAGGTTGCATCGCTGAGGCTTCTGTTACAAACTGTTTTAAATGAACATTAGAGAAGGCTGTTCCCCAAAGAGCTCCTCCTGTCTTCCCTTGTCTCCAGCCACAGGGTTCGCCACCCTCTCCGTGCTGATATTGGCATTTGTTCAGCAGTGGAATAAACTGAGTCAGTGAACTGATCAGCTAAAAACAAACCTGAACAGCTAAAGGAGAGATATATTTGTTTCAACTTATATTTTTATATTGTATATTATGTATTTGTGTTCAGCTTTGCCCTGCAAGCTGTGGAATAGGGGAAGATAATCGGAAACTCAGGCTGTCTTAAGTGCCCAATTCAGGACAGTTAAAGGGACCTGGTTTTCAGAAAGTGCTAGGAGCCTATCCTTGAAAACTGTCACTAAGGGGGCTTATATAAGACACCTAAAACTGCTAATCGTTTTTGAAACTCTTGGCCCTACATAAATGGGGTTTTCACTATAAAAGGAGATGCATTCATATCAATACTTAAATTAGAAGCTAAAATGAGAAGATATTCTTCTAATTCAAAATCAGAAGTTATTTTAAGCATAAGAAAACACACTAAATCTAACTCCTGTATAAACTTTACGGTCTGTTCTTACCTTTTTATTATAAAATTTCTATTTTAAAGCCAATCAGATGAATATTAAGAAAAAAACCTTTATCTGTGCAGGACTTGCTGACCATGTGATACCACTGTGCACTTCAATAACATTTTGACTCAAAACTTGGGAGCCAAAAGGCCCCAGTGCTTAACTTCAACGGCTTTGAAACCAGAGCCCTTCAAATCATAATTCAAGGGCTTGGAAGTAGCACAGGGGAAAAGAGATGAATGGAGTCACAGTGGAGAATGGATCTGAGCAGACGGGATGTCACCGGGCCGCCAGGGACGGTTGGGATATTTCTTTGCCCTGGTGGGTTGTGGGCCCTACGCCTGACATCAGCCACTTGGAATGTCAGTAATATAACACCCCTGCGACACTCGGTGCTCCTGCCGTACAGTTTTATTGCCCTGCTTCCACTCTCTCTGGTTTATATCGGATTGTGTTTTCTAAAGACAGGCAATAAAGAGGGGAGGAGGGGAAGGGGGATTTATAGCCTGCTAAACTAAACTTTCCCGGGCTTGCTGTCCTCTGTCCCAGCTCTCCTCGTGCTGCCCTGGCTTGTCTGGAGGAACGGGGCTTATAGCAAGGTCTCAGGGGTGTGAAGGACGAGGCTTGTCAGAGACTCACTGGGGTTCTCTTCTTGGGGGGTCAGAGAGCACCCACACACACACACCAGCCAGGCTGCTCCAACGTGCAGGGCAGCATTCGATGCTTTTATGGACCAGCATGTAGGTATTTGTTCACGTTAATCACTTTAAGGCCAATTTTCAAGAGTATACGTAGAATTTACTGTCTCACTGTTTAGCAAAGGACTGTGCAACAAGTTAAAAGTTTCTTCAAAAAAAAAGACATAAAAGGCTTGATGCAAGCATCTCTTGTTTCTGTGAAATGATGGCTGAGGTTGCTATGCCTCATCAAATTTAAAGGGTGCATACGGCACGTGTGTTTTCTGGCATGCTGTGACAGTACAAAGCGGCTGGGGATCTGTATGTTATACTGCTAACTAAGCTGGGAGCTTTTAGAATGTGAAGGTAAAATATCTGGGTTTTTTTGTTTGTTTGTTTGCTTTCTGACACTACTGACAGTTGTCCCAGTCGCTGTCCTTAGAGTATCTGAGGTAAATACAGCTCTCTGGAAACAACGGCAAGTGCAGTCCTCAGAGAATGCTGTTTTTGCAAGAGGTAGCTAGAATCCTGAAAGGCTGCCCATTAGGCATGTCTACTTTGTGACAGGCATAATGATAGTGCAATGTGATTTTGACATGTTCTGTAAATATATGGAGGGCAAAGGGGATGGGGGAGAGAAAAGGAGAGAAGAGGGATTGAGATCCAAGGCAGGGAGAAAATTTCCACATAGCAAATAACTGATTAATAATCACCTAAGGCCTAATTCTCCACAGGAAAGATTTTTATGCGAGACAGCTACTCAGCGAACTGCTCCTCAAATTCCCATGTTTTTCAAAGATCTACAAACATTTAGTCTCTAATAGTATTCTCTGAAAGACAGGATATGTCAATTGAATCCTTCCCCAGTAAAACAACCACATAACGCGGTATAGCAGTGAGAATGAATGACTGCAAAGCGACTTTGTGAATCAAGTCATTTCATTTAGAGAAGCATGGCAGATAAGTGGGGAGATGGACAAACACCCGTAAAATGTAAGCACAGGCCACCACGTGAACAGTGAAATTAGTTGTCCACTATCCTGTGATAAACCTGTCAGGTAACTCCCAAATGCCTATCATAAGACAGAAATTGTAAACCAGCTTGTACTGGTGTGATCTCACTGTACCAGGTGCTCCCCTCTGCCTTCTTGTTCACTGCTTTCTGATCACCTTCCCCTTTTACAGCTGCCTGGGCTGGGGTGGGCAAGGGGAACACAGCAGCGGGGAACCAAGGAGGGGAGGGCATTGCCTCAGCTTCTCCTGGGGAGTATAACGAGTAGAGATGGGATGAAATGCGAGGTGGTGAATGCACGCTGCAAGAAATTTGCAAAGCCCCACTGTTCAGATGGCTTAAGAGAGTTCTGAAAAAGGACAAAAGAAAATATTATATCAGAGGGAACAAATCAGAATGACAGATGTATGTGAAGTGGCCTAATGAGGCTTCGGTGTATTTCTCTGAACGACTGCATGTCACAGCTTCTAATGCCAGTTTACCTACACACCTCTTGACATGCCGAATGATAGGGATCAAAGAACCACCCCCACTTTCAGGTTACCAGTTGCTTTGTTTTTTTTAAAAAAATCTTTCTCATGAATGAAAATGGCTTTGTGCTGCCTAATGTATTAGCAGTCAGATACAAGACTCGGAATCTCACTCTTCTGCTGATTTGGGGTTCTGCAAGAGCTCTTACTTTCAGGGAAAGCTTGGTTTTAGCTAAGTATGAGGGATTGTTATGTACAACATATATAAAGATATACAAAGATATATATAAATGTATA
>JAVCKT010024283.1:4785-16052 GCA_032273925.1 Rhynchotus rufescens
TAAGGCAAGAATAGCTGAAGAAATCCTGGTACGCTTCTCTCCTTTGCAGAAGTAGCTATTACTCAAGTAGCATTTGGTGTAACTTACTCAATTAAGATGTTGAAGTACCCCAGTCCACTTACCTTCTGAAAAAAAATCTCCCTGAAAGAACCTGCACTGCTGTTATTTATAAATATAATTTAACTACCTTCATTCAAGCCATTAACTTACACTGCCAGGATGATCACCACTGTGGGGGCACATAACTATAGGTTGGTGTTCCTGGAGCCCGATACGTGGGCATAGTAACTGGATGAGGGGCTACTGGAGTTGGGGAATGAGTCGTCAACAAAGTTCCTAGGACAGAGAGAACATTATTTTAATACGCATTTTCACAAATTGTAGTGAAAATAAAACTACTTTTTAGTTTTATACTATAGTATATAGTATAAAGTATACTATAGTATAAAGTATACTTTAATATATAGCATACTATAGACTATAAAACATGCAAGAATTGATTTTTTCAATTATAGGTTGTTCATCTTCAGATTTAAAAATACCAATGTTGTTTTACATCCAGGCCAAACGTCCTGCAAGTATTTTTGCAAGACAATCTTTTTGATGCTTAGCCCTATGCACACAGAGACACTCATTATTTAAAAAATGGCTTTAACAGAATCACTGCAAGATAAGCACATTATACACTGCAAAATTCTGCCAGAGCAGGCTTTATAAAACATTAAAATGGCTGACAGTAAAGACAACTGACTGATAAATTGAATAAAATTAGTTCCTGTCTACACTAGTGCCAACAGGTTTTTATGAACTGGGAGACAACAGAATGAAACAGGCTAACAGGAACTTCAGTTTATTCTAAAGCATTTATATAAACAGTTGAACACTTGTGAGCAGCTTCCCTCATGAAAATGGAAGTATGAAACGGAAATGAACTCTAATACTAGTTCAGTTTGTGATAAATCACATCACTAGATTTGGATTTTGTCAATTAAATGATAAATCTGACAAGAAACACAAACCAGAATCTGAAAACAAGCTCATAACCCTCATTTTTTTTTTTAAACTACTGAATTAAGATGTGGTTGGATATTTCTTTGGTTTTGAATGAAGTGTGTGGAACATTTCCAAGAAAGTTAATATCTACTGCGTAAAAGCATGCCACTCTCTCAGCAAACACTCACATGAGGCTAGATCTTGGTTAAACAACATTTTCATCAAACATTTTAACTAAGAGCATGGCATTAGGGAGAAGACATCCCTGATCACCGCCTAGTCGGGTCACGGAGGACCTCTGGGCACTGCAAGCAAATCTCAATATAAAAAGAATTCCAGTTAGCGATGCAAGAGGAGGCGGAATTGCTTGTTACTACCTTTACCAGTGCACTGGAAAGGTACAGAGAAGATGGAAGTCAGACTTGGACACTGATAGAGCAAGAAGCAAAAGGATACTGAAATATGTGACATTCTATACAGATAAAAAGAACAACTATTTTACCATAAAGGTGGTGTAATATTGGAAAACACTGCCCAAAAGGGCTGTGGAATCTTCCATCCTTGGGGATAACCAAAGTATCCCTGGACAAGTGAGCAACCCATCTAGCTGGATGTGCTTTGAGAATGGCCTGGAAAAGCCCTTTCTGATCCAAATTCTTTTCATTCTGCCTGGCACATCTCCCGCAATATAGTTTTATAAAAAACAGGCTATGTTCTGCCTCAAACTGAATGAAGAACTTCAAGAAAACTTAAATCCGTAAAGCCCACATACCTGCTGACATTGCCATAGTAGTCCCAGCCACCATCCCCATAGTCACACCATTTCCTCTTGGTGGTGGGATTGGAGCAGGATACATAGTTGCTGGCATGCCGTTAGGCTGCACAACTGTGGTGTGATGAATTACGTGGGGTGGTGCTGCATACAAAGGCTGTGTGTAATAAGTGCCTTGCTGTTAGGAAAGAAAAGTAAATCAAATGATATTTTGTGTATCTGGCGGGGAAAATAAACAGGCTGTATCTTCTTTCATGAAGGTACCATCAAATTAAAGTATTATTCTAAAATGCAATGTATTTACAGAAGAGAAGTTAGAGCACTCAACTATTCTGAGCAGTTCTCCTTCACTGACAAGCTTCTATCATTCAGCCCCCTTTAAAGGCTTCTCGTATAACACTCAATAGCAGAGACCTCTGTGGAACTCCACAACAGATTCTGCATCTTCAGCTAAAAGGTATATCCTTCATTCACTCTCTCTGTTTCCTATCTCTTCATATATATTAATCCATTTTAGAACTTATTTGTTATCCTTTCAGAATTTTTTTCCAGTTGCTTTTGGTTAAGAGAACCAAACATACCAAGCAGACTAGCTCAACTGCTCAACTTTACAACATGCTTAATTCTCTTCAATTCAAGCCTACATGACAGGCCAAATATCCTCTGAATAAAAGGAGGTTGACCTTTTCCCCAACACCTAGTTTACTGAGGTGTCTCTTAATTTTATTCTACTAGTAATTTTTATCATTTGGCTAGTATGAGTTGGTATTTCTCTGAACCTTAACAGTGTTATCAGAGTAAGCTTACATCAATTTTTGTCAAAACAAGATCAAGAAACAGTAGTAGCAGATTCCAAGGCTCATTTCTAAAACTGCTATTAAAAATCTACTATCTTTTTAACAAGCAAACACTTCTCAATGAGTACAGAGTCCCGTCAAGACAGGAAATGTCAACGCAGGCAAACAGATTGTACGAAGAACTTTCATGAAGAAATAAAGGTGATTAAGACAGCTGAAGTAGTTATTACACCGAAACCAAAATGCTATTCCAACAGAAGACAGGTTTGTGGGATTGGGGATTTACCTGTGCATACGGATTCTGCTGCGGATAGGCACTTCGAACTGGGTACACAGCAGTCTGATAGGGATTTGGCGATGAAGAATACGGTGGCACTGCACCACTGGTGGGTGAACAGGATACTTTATATGGGGTGCCTGGTGTATAACCTGAAACAAAGTTAAGTCTGCATTAAAAATATGAAAAATAAGTGTCAGTACATTACTTAAGAAAACTTTTACCTTAACTTTATTAAGTTTCTTGCTTTATATGAATATTTAGTAGCCTACCCTCAAAATCCATACGCAACTTGGACCTTTTACATAATTCTGGTACCAGTTTGTCTGTAACATTTGCCTATAAGATTATACTAAGGCTTCGAGTGGGAACACAAAAGTGGTATCAGCATTACCCACTGGTAAAGAAACTGAGAGCAGCAGAGAAGAGTCCTGACCTATTCTGAGAAAAGGTCAAAGCCTGAGCCTGCACTAGTGCTCCGTGCTGGAAGGATCTCACGGCTCATGCGGACCCTCCGCACTAGTCTCAGCGCTCTCAGCAAGTAAACGTCTGCTCCTGCCTATGCTGACAGATCTCTGAAACTGGGGCAAAGCAGTCACCATCCAACTCTGGAGCAGCTACCCGTGGCTATTATGGAAGTTAGGTCCAGAACTCTGGCAGTTTTCTGTCCCCAAAAATAAAGAAAATCCATAATGAAAAGAAGCCATCCTTCAAAACCCTAGAGCTCCGTGTAATTTTGTACACGGATTTCTCCTAAACTTACTGAACCAGTTCCATCTACTGCATAGCAAGGATGGAGATTTACTTGCGTAGTCCAAAAAATAAATAAATAAATAAAACACCAAGAGAATAGTTTCAGGCATAACTCACAGGACATTAGTAACAGCCATCCTTATATGTAAATTAAATATATTTAAGAGCTGCAAAGTATATGCATTTAATAGTTAGGAAAAAAAGGCTTTAAAAACATTTGATAAATCTTTTCGATTTTGATAATTTTTGAGTTTGATAAAACTGCTTTTGTTACTTTTCTCAGGAGTTCAGTTGAATGCTAAGAAGAAATCCCACTTAGGCAATGGAAGACATTGACAGCTGCTTTAACAACAAAGCACAGGGACTGTATGGATAATGAATACATGTTACATGGTCTGCAGAGAAAGAATTAGTTCTAAGAATTGATTTGACATGGTGAAGTATATGTGAGAGGATTCTGTCAGCTTTGAAATCAGTCAAATCTAAATTTCATATATTTAGAATGTGATAAAACTTCTTTTTAGCTAGAACAGTACTAACTAGTACCACAATAACACAAGTAAAGAAGTAAATTAAAAACACTTGGTAATTTTATATATAATATATATATATGTATATAAATAAAAAAATAAAATAGAGACTACACGAATAGAGATGCAGTTCACTTTAAAAAACATCTGAGGCTAGAATGTACTGACTTCAATCCTGAGAAGAGATCTGAAACCATACAGCATTTATAACACTGTATTTCTGTGACAGGGCACAGAAAAATCTGTATAGAGAGAGTGATGACAGATCACCTTTACTCTTCTTGCAGGAGTATGCTTTTCAATTTTACTTCACTCGTCATGCAGAAAATTACCATGTTAACTGAGAAATTGAGTTTACTATATTGTTTTTAATAACATTTTCAAATCTTCAGACACATCAAAACAGTCCACCATAGCACTAATCCAAACTCTACTGTGCCTTGTACAACTCCTTCAAAAGCTGAAAAACAGGCCATGGTGGGGAAATTACTTTTATTCCGCTATGAGGAGGTATTCGTGCTGAGGGAAAAAAAAGCAAAAACAAGCAAGAAAAAGAAAAAGAAAAAAAAAAGTCCCAAAACAAAAAACACCCCCTCCCCTATATTTCAAAGTGCTGGTCACATTAGCACTGAACTACAAGTTGCAGTTGCAGCAAAGCCCTCTCTCGTTCTAAAATCCAATCAACTAATATAACTGCATAGGCATTTTAACTTTGACTCTTGTGAAGTGGTACATCTGTACCAGAAGTCTTCTGCCTTCCCACTTCATTCTTCCCCTCTCTTTCACTGACAAAAGGCTTTAAAAGTAAACCATGTGATTATTCCAACATAGATAAATTTAAGAAAATATTTGTAAAAAGATGCCTGTTCTAAACAGCAATGTCATGGCACATTCAAATACTATTGCGTGATACAACTTTAAAAGATATCTAATTATATCCAGAAGTGTATGCAACTGTGAGTGATGTTAAGACTTCATGACCAACAGGAGTCTTCTGGCAGTTAATAAAAGATTGAACTTCAGAAACACTGAACTTCACAACTGCCAGCAGGCTCCTGTGATGCATTTTCTCAGTATGAAATACCATCCTTTCACAAAGGCATTCAAGGCCAAATCTGCACATGCATATATATTCTTGGAAAAACTGGCATAATATATGCAAGTGAAAGATCTGGAAGGTAGTCCAGATGCACACGAACAAGACAATGTAATAATCCCTCAGTAAGTAATAATCCCTCAAGGAATGCTTGTCTACCAGACATATTCCTAGTCAAGCAATATATAGTCAAGTGAAAATAAAGAGCTACTGGTTTTTGTTTTGTTTCAAGTATTAGTACATCAATGTCATATTAGTGAAAATGGAATTACATAAAAGCATCTTACACGAGTGCATTTGTTTCTCTTATGTCTATTCTTTGACTTTTCTTTCTCTAGGCAGCTCATATTTCCTTTTCCTTATTTAAGAAGCATGTGAACACAATTACCTGTATCATTCCACACAACCCACTATGGGCAAGACAGTTTTGCGCAGCAATTGAGCTTTTTCAGAGAATCAATTTGAGACTGATTGACAAAAACAACAAGAAAGCAGGCAGCAAACTGAATTTGGAAAGAGATGTAGTCTAAGAAAACAACAAAAGAATGAACTTTCAAGAAATCTGCCAAGCAGACAAATGAAAATAAAATAAAAAAAAAAAAAAAAAAAAGTCAGAAACCTAGAAATAGCCCATGGGTTAGAAATCAAACAAATTAAAGGAAGAAGCAGTAAAAGAAAGCATAGAGCAAAAGCATTTAAGTTTTAAATGCAGAAACAGTAGCTAGAAGAACGCAGCAGAACACATCTTAAGGCACAGTTATATTCTTCTAAAATTTATCAGATGATTCTTTTGACTCATATTCAAAGCACTGTAAAGCTTATCCCACAGTACACATGTTACCGTAAACCCCAGAAGTTCTTCCTAATAATTTCTGGACTTCAGGTTATTGCTTAGACACAGACTTTGCACATACCTGCTTGGAAGGTAGGATTTGCTCCAGGATACATATTAGGGGAATAGGCAGGAGCAGCCGCTGCATAGCCCATTGGGAAGCCGGCTGGAAGAAAGAATAGGTCAAAGTTATTTTCCAGACTAATTGCATAGTCTAGCTCAGTTTTATTCCCAAAGATTCTCACTGAACATCTTTTCAGCTGAAATGAGCAGTCTTTTTCACAGAAATAATAAAATCTCTAAAAAAAATCTCAGTGACTGACTTCCCACATAAGAGATGTCACAAGAATAGGGTAAAAAGCACTGCAAGCACCTCGAAATGCCCATTTCATTTAACACAGATTTCTTATTATGCTTCTATATCAGACTAGCTTACCAGTTTCATCCAATGTATTGTGACACTCAACTGTACGTGATTCACAGCAGCAAAACAGTAGATCAAATCTTCTATACCAGAACAGAAGAAACACTATAGCTAATCTAACACTGTGAAGCACTGGTCTCAAATATAGGCTTAAAATATCACTAGCAGGAAAAAAAAAAAAGCCAAATATACAAAGTTTGTTAGGTTGAAATAACGGAAAGTAATCATAGCTTATTTTTTCAGCAACTTGTTCACATTACTCTTTTTACAGTTTGGAGTAACATCTAAGACAACATTACTGCCACCTTTTTTTTTGCCAACATGGAAAGATGTCAACTTCTACACAACATGCAATGACTATTCATTTAACCAGTGTCGTATCTGTCAAAGCTACTAGGTTTAAAGTGTTACTCAAATTTGAAGCTCTTGTATTTTTCCATAAATCCCCAAGCCCACAGCAATTACTCCTAACAAGATAACTTATTTAGCTCAGGCCTATACACTAACTCCATTTTGTAAAGCAGCCTGTAAACATATGAGGTTACATGCACTTCATACTACTATGTATTAAGTTTCATAGTAAAGAAAATTCATTTATGTATCAGATTTTAGGAGAGAAATCAGTAATATGGAAAAAGAAGAAAGTATCCTACCTAATATGAAGCACAAGTTTTAAAATATTTTCATATTTCCATACTGGACATACTTCCAGCAGTCAACTGTTCATCATTTTTGATGAACAAAAATGAGAGGAGAAAGGTTAACAGTGTCAGCCAAATATAGACAGAAATAGATTTGACTCCTTTTCCTGCAGGAGGAAATTATTAGAGCTCCTGAGACAAGATACTTTAGAAGAGCTATTAAAGAACACTCAGAACAATTTATATGATTCTTGAAATCTCACTCAAAAAAACATCACATGTGAAGACATTACTATGTGACCATCTCTTCTTGATTATAATAGAGATTAAGGTAAATGATGCTCACTGAAACCTGATGTTACTTACCTGGATAACCAATTCCTTTGGCATTTGCATAGGGAACCCCAGAAGATCCAGGGCTATACACAGGATTCATGATTTCAGCAACTAAATTAGGGAGAGAGATAAAGAAAATTACTCTAGTTTAAGGAAATCCTGAATTCTCGGTAGCAATATGGAACTAGAAGTGAAAGAATATAATGCAATTTTACTACTCATACCAACAACTACAAAACAAGACAGAGTCATTTCAGAATTAAGTTTCAAAGAATCATGAACCTTCATAGACAGAATCTCTCAAGTACAAAATATTCTCTGTTGTGAAGCGTATTTTCATAGCTTTTCATCACTAGGTGCTTGCATAGGGCACAAAACCACTAGTCCAGTACAGCAGTTCACACTACCTACATTCTTTATCTGCGAGCACCTCCTATCAGTCTGGGTCTCATCCCATTTCTTGCTTTAATCATCTAGCCAAGAGACGCAAATGTTCATATTCTTCTACTACTGGCACTCCAAGTCTGAGATTCCAGTCCTTTACCAGCACCATCAGCAGTTCAATTACTACCGAACTAAATGGAAAAAGACATTCTGTATTAGAAAGCTAATTAGGTAATTTATTGCCATAAACTTTCCAGGAGCATATGACGAGTTGGCAGCTGGGTCCAGTCATTTCTGAATTATGTATTCAAACCCCAAGAAGGCACCTATAATTAGCAGTGTTGGCAGGAATAAAACTCAACCCCTCGTGCTCAAAGCAAACCTTGTATGTCAACACCAAGGTAAGAAAGAAGGCATTGAAGATGCTTTCTCAAGGTTTCCTAGTTAGTTACAGTTTAGTTGTAGATTAGAAATAATTGCATGGCAGTTATAAGCATGAGACACCAGAGGACTGTTCACAATTACTTTTCTAACAAAACAACCCTCCCTCCTCACCTTGCCTCTCCACACACATACACATTTTTAATCCCTCTCACTTGTGCTTCTGATATTCTGTATATATTTACAGATCTTTTCACTGCAGGTGAGAATTTTTCACTAGAAATAGTCTCTGATGGCAAGACAGGGACACACCATCAAACCAGACTTTCTTATCAACCACTAGTACCTGATATTTGAGTTACTTCTCCATCTGTATCTTCATATGCCCAAACTTTCCGAACAAAACACAACACCATGCAGTCTGCACTACAGTTTTACAAAGTTTTGTAAATACAGACTTTACGAAGCAAAATAAACTTCATAATTACATTGCACTAGTTTAATTACTGAATGTGGTCTGACAGGAATCTACGTTTATCAGTGTATCTTCTTTCCTCATAAGCCTCAGTTAAGTAGGCACATAAAACAAGCAGTTTGTAGCAGTTGGCCTGTTAAAACAAACAGTATTAGGAACAGCTCTGTGGCAAGATTCTTAGCAGTATCTAATACGCCACAACAGATTCAAAAGAAACATTTGTACAACGTGAGGAATTTAGAAATTAAAACCACATCAACTCAATGTGCAAGAATTACAAGATTCATCAATTTACCAGATTTTTTTTAAATGTAAATAAAACTACTAAAATAAAAGCAGTTTGCTTATGTTATTTGCAGCATATTGGTTACATCACAGAACAATAAAATAAATTAAAACCAAGTTGTCATTATATTGCCTAACATGAAGAAAGTTCCCCAAAGCAGCATTTATTTTATATAACCAAAAGCATATTTTATATACCAAAGCAGCTTTCATTACCTGACCAACATGGAAAAAGCAGTCCAGCACAAATCTCTTTGGAAATATTCTACAACAAACCATTCTTCTTCAAGTGTCCTTCTTTATGAACATTAGAATTTAGATCATTACATCTGTGCCTTCATCAGTCAACCTATGATGTCATTCTAATATTTCATCTAGTAAGGTTTTTTTTTTCTGCTCTCCGTATTTTACATATCCTCCTTTCTAAGCAAGGACTTTCACTTACTTGACCACTTCTAGTCCCTCCTCTTATGCTCTTCCCTGCATTCCTTTCTTAGTCCTACCCTGCCCCTATTTCAAAGCTGACTTTCTGCAGAGGCTTTTGCCTCTAAGCTTACAAAACTCAGGAGAGTTTTCCAATCCAAACTTCAATGCAGTATTGGCATGTTTAGATTATGAAATTAAAGTCCTACAGGAGATAGCTGTATCTTTCCACTCAAATCTAAAATAGTCTCCCTCACCAACCCTGTATCCTTGCAAATATGCTCACGCTCCCCCTCACAGTCTCTGCAGCTCTGTCACCATTTTGAATGGCAACAAAAAAGGAAGAAAAAGGTGAAGAGGAAGGAGGAGAAGAGGAAAAAATAAAAAAATAAAAAGACTAGCACACTTGCAAGTTTTCCTAATGTGGACAAAGCCTCAGATCCAACATTAATTAAAAATAATTTATTTCAGATCTTCTGTGAAGGACCTGATACGTCCAAGTATAATTACACAGCATTACCCAGTAGCTGCAATCATCCCACTCCTACCATAATTTTACTTTGAAGGGTTTCTGTTATACTGAAATATGGAACCTTGCAGTCCATCCTTCTGTAATGCTTGAAGTCCACATCAAACACTGGGGAACTAGTACAAACTGAACCCAAGGGAACATGGTTTTCAACCTTTTTGGTGGCACCCACTCCAAA
This sequence comes from Rhynchotus rufescens, assembly GCA_032273925.1. NCBI lineage: Eukaryota > Metazoa > Chordata > Aves > Tinamiformes > Tinamidae > Rhynchotus > Rhynchotus rufescens. Next base: position 14,892 of record JAVCKT010024283.1, read on the forward strand.
GCATTCTCATGTTAATGGTATGTAAATAAATGTCTACTGTGCATCACCTGTATAAATGCACATAGTCGACTGCATATAAATTGCACAAAATCTGCTAAATAAGTTTCAGCTGAATTGCAGGTAACCCTACTTACTGTGGATGTTCTGGTTAGAGACCACTGAAGAACACTTGGATAGGGTAAATGGTTCATATTCCATGTTTGCTAGGGCCAAGCTTTTATTTTCTAAAATAATTTTACACAAATACATAGAAAAAAAATAAAACCACTATATACAGCACTTAACTGCACATTTCTTTGTAAGAGGTGTATCTTCTCACTACTTATTTTCAAAGTTGCATGGAAAAAAACTGAGAACAAGACCTACTGAATGCTACTTTGTGGTTATTTATTACAGAATTCTATCGCAAGAGTTGGGGAAGAATACCCTCCTCAATAAATATTTTGCCAAAATCAGACATAATGCAGTCCACTAACATTTTCATTCTTCAAACTGAGAAGATTCGTTCTAAAACATCTTGGAACAGTTTTGGAAGGCTATCTATTTGCTAAGAAACTGTATAAAAGACACACTTGTCACTTAAATACAATTCTTTAACAGGCACAAATTCAATTATCATCCTAATGTTTTGCATTTTGCCCATTTGCTTTACAGTCAAAGCTTAACAGAAGTAAAACGCAACACCTAAAACCCCAGTAATTTATAAACTTAAAAACAGTCAGTACCACTGCTGAATAAAGACATAGTTCAAGATACTTCTGCTCTCAAGCAACTGACACTGACTAAAGAGTCAATTGCACGAGGATTCTGTCAAGACTTCAGCCTCTCAAACACAGCGCTTTGATGCAAATCCTGGGCTAAAGAACACGTACTTTTGTACAATTACCTTAAAGGGGCTCATCCTGGCCAAATTCACGACTTTCTAAAGTCTATAACTGCACTCGGGCACCACATTCAATGCGGGTTGTGTGAACTTCCTTCACTCCATTCTTCCAAAACCACAACACAGGTCACTGATTTTCACCATGGGGTAAATCAACACCCCTCGGCTCAGAACAGAGCATGGGTTTGACTCAAGCCCACTCAAGTCAATGCTTATACAGGCCTGCCATACTTTCCCCTTGCACTAAGCCCATTCCCTGCTTCGAGCCAGCTCTGCCA
>JAVCKT010024284.1:2034-12703 GCA_032273925.1 Rhynchotus rufescens
AACAAGAGATGACACTACTTTGCACTTACTTCTAGAAGCTACAATAGGATGGACTGGAAGAGAAAAGCAGTTGAACTTGAAATTTCTTTCAGCTATCACTTAAAGGTTAATTACTTGCAAGAATGAAATGATTGTTGAAGATCTGGATCCGAAGTCTGAAGTATCTGCAGAGAACACAGATTTGATAGACAGAGCAACTCAACACAGAGAGGAATGGAGTCACAGCGCAGCCATAACTGATCTTCAAGACAGGATGTCTTGTAGCCATAACTGATCTTCAGGACAGGATGTCTAGAAATGGTGCACATGTTAGTATAAGACTATATCATATAATTACGAGACCAAGAAATTCTGAGTAAGCTGGAAGTTCTTCACTTCAAGAGAGAGGGGAAGAAGCAGTTGAATTTATTTATTTAGGACAACTATGAACTGCCAATTGGATATAGCCAAACAAAGGCATTTAAGGTTCTTTCATGCATAAAGGAAAGGCATTTCCAGGACTAATGAGTGAGTATTCATGCCATTGCACAAGGACATCTGGAATTCTATATACAGTTCTAAAGGCTGTCAGGAACCCAGATGTGTAGCATGCTGATATCACATGGACAACTTAACAGCTTTTGTAGATAAATATGGGTATGTGAAGTGCTTTCTTAACATTTCAGTCCTATCTTAGATACTCCCCAATATTCCTGGCATATCAAGAGATACTTGGCATGGTAACTGTGGAGGACGGGTGGTAGAAGATGATGATAATATGGGCTTCATATTTTTGTGTTGGGAGAACATCCACTTAGTGATCTGTATCTTGTTTGGGTAGAAATATGGTGTTAATTATCTTCATGACAGATGGATCTGGCGATTCATTTCAGCTGCTTTAGATCATGCATTCCTCTGGCTGGTAGAACTTTGGAAAACAGAGAAATAGATCTTCAAGATGAATGTGAAGGAAGGAATGCCATAACAAGGACAGATGTAGCCATGAAATTTTAACATTGCATTCAGTAGTTACTTAAGTTTACATATCGTTATTGTGATATTCATACTTTTTAGACCTCTGCTTGGTAGGACCTGTGTCATGTAAGTCAAATGTCCCCTTCCTATTGTGCTAAGAGGCTAAATAGTATGTCCTCAATAACTGACAACTGTCTGTAGTGAATTCTAGCTTGTCATGAGTAGCCACTGCTGATTCTCCTAATCTCATTACTTGCTCAGATTTGTATAAACTTGCCAAATGTTTCATACTCATTCAGACTAAGAACTGTTTTCTATCCACATCAACTATGCATAATCTAGGGTTTCTGACAAGACACTTACACAGGTTTCTGATTGGAAACAAATCAGAAACAATATCAAAAGCAAACAGTAAGTGCATCAATACCACAAATTTGGAAATAAACAACTGTTTAGGAAGAAAAGCATGAAATGCTTTTCCATGAAGCATGAAATCCATCCATGAAATGCTATGGATTCATGAACAATGTCATTAAATATCTCGATTCCTGATGATGACAACTTTTTGGCAATTCTATAATCACTTTAGAAGCTCTAGTGAGATATGGATCCCACTGTCACTAGTGCCAAGTTAAAATGCAATAAATGGAATAAATAAATGGCATAGAGTTCTTGAGTTTAACGCTCTATGGAACCCCTCACAATAACAAAATATTTGAGAATACTGTATTTGCTTAAGCAACAACTGTGCACAGATGATAGTCTTTTCTAATTATTATCAAGTGAGAGAAGAACTGTAGTGCTAGAAGGTAGGTGGGTAATAGCTAAAGTGGAGAAGCAAACATATGTACTATATAAAAAATGCAGATTTGTCCCAGTATCTTCCTTTACTTTCTGTCTTCTTCTATATTTTTCTCTGAAGTATGAGTGCAGTATCTCTAGGTGTTCCTTAGGTATTAATACACTGATCTGTGTAACAATAGCTAGGAAAAATATGTCCTGAAAGAGCATACTTGTGTATGCTAATGATGCTAATCTCTGCAAAAATAAAACACTAAGCCTTTGGGATAGGATTCTTTCTAGGGCTATTTCAATCAAGCCTTTGTCTTGAAATATCAACAGGTTATCTTGAAATCAACAGGCTAATGCCATAAAAACCACCAAATCCATCACCATCTATCACATTTTCAGTTTCCTATAAAGACTGTGGCAGAAACGGTGGAAAAATTTCCCTGTTCTCAAAAACATTTCCAGCTATCCTCACAGCTTTCTAAAATGAACCTTGGCATCTCTCACCCCCTGCCAGAGGGGTGAGTATAGATCTTGCCAGTATACCCAGTTGTTCTCTGCTAGCAAAACTAATACTAAGAGAACCACAGAGCAGCAGAGACAACTCACCCCAGACTGTCCTACTGCAAAAAATTGTGACTCATGAGACATGCAAACACACAGCCCTGTACCTGCGACATCTTCAGGAAAGTTTGCTGCCTTAGGCTCCTCAATTTGATCTTAAAAAATTAACACTTGCTAAGACTGCCTTCAAGTCACTGGTTACTTTCCAATTTCAACTACATGACAGTACAAGTATTATAGTAATGACAAAGTAAGGACAAAACAATTGCCATGTCCACCATTATCATCTTCTAAAACTTTTTTTTCTTTTTCCCTAAAGAATAGCCAAAGTAAAACCCTCTACACATGAGCACAACCTGAATTTTGGATTAGGCTGTGAGCTGAGACTTTGAGATTTGCAGACGAGGCTCCTTCCTTATCACTCCTTGTGGCGTGAAGACTCAGCAGTTCTATACTGCATCTGGCCTGACCTTTTTCCTTCCCATTGATTTATTTAGCTTTCTGCTCTGTTCCTAGGCAGTAAGTCTCATTTTGTAACACAGATGCCAACAATTCTGGCTGATCACACTCAGTGGAAGTGAGTGAATCTTTTCTGGCTTCAGTAGGGTCCAAGGATAAGGTCTTGTCACTTAGAAATGAATGTTAGCTTCAGCTCGAGCCAAGAGCTGAGATTCAAATTCAGCTTCAGGACAGACAGGTCTGGCATTATCTTGCATGTCTTAATAAAAGCTTTCCACTGTTCTAGTTATTTCCTCTCAATTCTGAAGCACCCTGTGCTGACTAGGCAAAGGTTATCCATTAAAGACTGTCTCTCCTCCCAGCTTAAAGAGAAGTTACCTCTCTTTGATGGAAGGAAGGTAAGAGAAATTAATTTTTATTTCAGCATCACCACACCTGGGGAAAGGATCTTGCTCACAGATAACAGTGCAAGCAAATATTTTCTTTGGGATAAAAAGAGAAAGTGAAGATCAAGGTCAGAGGAGGCAAGAGTAAAGACATGCAACTGCCTTCAATATAACCTTCATAGAACATGTGTGGGTGTCATTTTATTTAATATGGAAAACATGCAAAAGCATAAAGGAGGGGTAACTGGCTTCAGGCTCAGAGAAAGATAAAAAGGGCTGCAATGTCTGGTTGCATAGATATATACTGAATTTCGGCTGTACAGGATGAAATGAACTGGCAGATGGGAACAGGTTGGGAGAGACTGCATTTACTTCAACATTATATATAAGCAGGAGCATCCCCTAGCTGCTCTATCCCTGACTTTCCTAACGCATCTTTCCTGCTTTCCTGCATCTTTCCTGCTTAAACAGTATGAGGACTGTGGTTAGTCTTTGCAAAAGGTTCTAGGACTCACCTTACCTTTGCCTCTGCCGCCCAACCTCAGCACATAGGCGTTCACTGGCAATGCAATGAGTTTGCTGCGTCTGGCCTTACAACAGCCTGCATGTATGGCCATACAGCAGCCTGCATGTATAGCAGCAGTCCTTGAATGTGCACGGGCCCTTGTCGCCAGCAGATCTGAATCATTGATATGCACATATGTGCATGAAGATAAAAACTCATTCGCCTTTTTTAAAGATTTCAAACATGTGCTGATGTCCTACATCAAAAGCAAATGCACATATTTAAGAATCTGCATCTGAGTCCTTATTCAGTGACTAAGGACTTCATTTTAGTTTTCCAAGTATCAGGCGCCTGGTTAAAACTCACTGTCTGGATTCTCTCTGCAGACACTGGAAAGCACAAGCACTCTGAGGCCAGTTCTCGCAGAGAGTTTTGTTAGGAAGGCTGTGTCAGCCTCCAAGAGCTCCTGTTTCTGTCTATTGGTCTCAGGTAAAACCCAGAAAGTCCAATTTAAATTTTATGTCTGGTTATTAGTTGGTTATATAACTAGGTGAGATGTACAGAAAGGTATAGAAAGGTTACCCTACACTCTACGTTCAACGCCACAATGGAAAATTGTCATTAATTTCTGGGTACTGTTTTAAGCATTTGAGCATCATTTTTCTTCACTTCAGAGGGCTATAAACTACAAGCTACCCAAAAATCACAATGAAAGACATGAGATCAATGCTCAGAATATACATTTTGTTTTGTTTCGCTTTTCACATTTTGTTATGAACTCAAAAATTGGGCCCGTTTCTGTGGGAACTTGTGCTAAGGTATGCAAATATTTCAAACAAAACCAGTCCCATTTTCCAACGAGAATGGGCCAGGTTTCAGGCAAAGATGCTTTCACAGCAAAACCATGGGAAAACTCACCATTTTCCATGTTTCCAATATGCCAATATTCATCTTACATGAAGTGCCAGTGAGTACTGGAACAAGGCTATGACCCAAGAATCCATTTAAGCACAAGCTTAACTTTCTGCACATGAGTAACATAAGGTAGTCCTGAGATTCGTTTTTTTTTATTCACTGTTGTTAGTCATCTTGAATTTTTAAACCCTCAGGAATAATTTGCATCTTCTGAGGTGTACAATTGAGCCATAAAAGGGATGGTAGCTTATGATTACTGAATGGTTAATTAATCATTTTTATTATATTCAAATATGCTTTAGAAGAACATAATGATGTATGCTTCCTTGATAATCGCTGTGCTAATTAGATCATCTTTTCTAAATTACAGTGCAGTTTTTTTAGCAGGTTTCCTTTAATCTGGAGTTCATTTTCAAAAGAGCTTCATGTTGTTCCTACAGATGAGTGAATCATTTCCAGGGAATTATGTTATGCAACAAATGTTTTTCTTCCTAGTTGTAGAACATCTATGGGTAGATTATGGATCTCCCTGAAATCATTAAATATTTTGAAGCTCAGCTATCTTCAAAAATCCTATGCTCTTTTACGAGATGAGTATAATTGCATTTGGGAAGAAATTCAGTCCCTACAACAATCACATTTGATATGTCTACTATGTAAGAACAGATATGCTCCAATAGTTCGTGTTAGTGGCACATGAAAACAGAAAATGGAAGGAGCTGAAATACATTTATACAACACTATTTTTACAGAAATCTCTACTTTCATGTGTTCATACAACTAGCCAGGAAATCCCATGATAATTCCCAAGAACTACCCATGCAATCCCAGGCTATTACACCTCAGTATGACATTCCCAGTTCCACAGTGAAACTATGAGAATATCCTACCTTGGTGATATTTGGTAAATCTAATTAATTTAAAATCCCAACATTCAATTGCAATGCCAGACATTAATGTGATGGCAAGTTTTGTTTTGTTTTCTAAACAGGTCTGTTAATCTCCCTGAAAAAGTACTTACGTGTCAACGAATCTCCTGCTGAGGTTTGAGATGACAACTGGGAAACCAGTCTGGAATGGAGGGTCCCGAACCACTTTGTACCGGATGGGTTTGCAGTCAGCACACAACGTGCTGTGGGGGACGGAACTCAGCATAGCAGCATCGATTTCTAGGTGCTCATCCAGAGTATAGATCTGGATACCGTACACCTCCTCTCCCACTTGTCCTGCATCCAGCTTTATGGTCAACGGGATATCACAGAAGACATTCTGTGGCCCCAGAGAAATGTTCTTCCCACTGATGGTGAGCAATTTGATGTCGTTCACTGCTCCACTGGAGTCCCAGTCAGGGGAAACAAATGTCACCCAGATAGTGAGGGACTCTGGAGTCAGGGGGTATCGAAACTCCAGTTGCAGGTAGCAGCCCTGTGGTTCAGGGCAGGCTGGGGGCACTGTGTGCTGGTTGACTGCCGAGTTGGGACTCCATGTTCTGACACTGGATTTACAAGGCTGCTCAACATCAGGGTGCCCTGAAGAAAGAAAAATAAATAAACAAATAAATGGAAGCAAGCAAAGGAAGGAGATAAAGAAGTGTAAGTGTCCAGCTGAACCAGATATCAAAAAAGGTACCAGTTTATCTCATCCCATACTTCTAGCATCTTTGCTTTTTCTAAATCAGGGCATTTTCTATCTCTTCTGCTTGGTACTCTACCTGAGAAACCCACTTGCTTTATCCTAATTTCACCTCAATGCTCCTAGTTATTTCTTGTCTGTCACTCTAAAATACTGCCTTTTTTTTCTTGACTTTAACAAAGAAAAATAAAAGAGCTTTTCTTAGCTCCAAGGAACCGCTGCATTGTGTTGCTGAGAGACAAAACATTCAGTTCACTCCTACACCAGGCTCATCTACTATCTTGTGTTAGTCTCCTCTTTTTCAGATGCACATGGAGCACAGGTCTAAACTCACTCTCTACACCCTTCATGATGAAATAACAGGCACTTGTACTTCTATGTTTCTCACCGTTGGCTATGTTCTGCTACATGGGAGATATTACTGAAAAATAATGAAAGCCACAATACTTGCTGGACTCCCAAATACTACGGTAACATTACAATCTGGCATGCAGTTATGGACTGTAAGATCCAGAGAGGTCACACGGGTGGAACAGTTGGTAACGGAATCCAGGAAGAGATATAAATTCCCTCTTCTTTACCAAATAATCACACACACACAAAAAAGCAGAAAGCAGGACAGGGAGAAGACAAAGTATAGGAATGAAGAAAGAGAAAAGACAAGATAAAGAGCAACAAGAAGAGAGAAGCAGAGAAGGCAGAGAAAAGAAGAGGGAAGGAGCACACAGCTAAATGTAGCCAAGGAAGAAAACAAGATAAGGCACTGGGCAAACATGAACGAACAGGACATCAGTACTAATTTAAGGAGAAAAGGGCAACATGTGAAGGTTATTCTTATTGTCTGTGATCCAACAAAGTGTTAGAAATATGCCTTTTTTTGTCAAGCATATAAAGCACAAGGAATTCTCATCTTCATATCAAATCAACTCAAATGAAGGATGATTTCCCTGTATCTCAGGCAGTCCCTTCTGAGATCCAACGTAACTGACCTTCACACACACAACATTTACCGCTTCTCCCTCACCCACACATACCTCATAGCCCTCCTCTCCCCTTTGCATGCCACAAAATAGTGGGAATGCCACTAATCTCAGCATCTGGAGAGACCAAAGCAGTAAAGGATTTTGAAGTAAGCCAGAGTTTCATTTAACACACTCAATTTTTTTTCCCCTGGCAAGCTTACAAGTACTCAGTGTATAAACATTTTGTGTAGCAAATACTCTAATCAACTCATGTTATCTCAGAACATTCACTGCTGTCCCCTGTGCTGGACTGGGCCCTCATATGACTCTCCTGCAGATTCACATCAAATTCATGACTGCAGACCAAAGAAGGTATTTTTAACACCAGGATCTCAAAGTGCAGTGGAAAGATTTGTGCATCTTGTTGATGCCTTCTCACAGATAGGAAAACGGAGTTGATTCATGGTCACAACCAAAACATTTTTAGAAGTGGCCTCTATTTGGGTTCTTGCACATTCATCTCTGACAGATCAAGACCTAGACACCTATGCAGCGAATGAACCTACATGTTTTGGTAGGACAGGGACTTTTTCACTGCGTTAGGATGAACAGACCTCAGCCTGAAGGGAGTTTGATGCAGATCATTGCTCCACACCGAGTGACAGTAGCATTACCTGGCAAAACTGGTCTTCAGTCTTGCACAGACAGGAAGCCTAACCAAAGTACTGAGGTTAAGCCAAATGAATCCCTTTTTAAAACATCATCAGGATCATAGCCATGGGTAAGGAACACTCTTTTACTGGGGGAATAGGAATAAAACCTCATTCCATAGAGCTCTAGTTTTCTAGAGATGAGTGAACATTATGAAAAATGAAGTTACAAATACTAGTATATAAAAAGAAATGATACAGTGGTGGTTGTAGCCCGGTATGCTCAGGTTCTTTTAATTTATAAGATCATCAGCAAGATTGAATGTAAAAAAAAAAAAGGGATCTCCTACAACATCTTGACTTGCCAAGTGTAAAAAAAGCACAAACATGAGGTTTGTGAGGATATGCCAAAGCCCATCTCTTATTTAGAGAACAGGCATGGCAGGCTTGGAGGGAGGTTTTCCCAAGCCATGAGCCATAGCCAAACTGCTGAACATCAGAGGAATCCTTCTTCACTCATGTGAAGGTGGAGAGAAGTAGCTAGGAACAGATCCCTCCATGTAGACAGAAACTTGAAGCACTCGGACAGGAGGCTAGCAGGGATTAGCAGCCTCTGGGACTGTTGCTGCTGCAGCAACCAGAATTCACTTGTCACATTTCTAATTTGATGAAGGCAAAAGGCATCCCAATGTGACTCTAATGTCCAGCTGGGACACTCCACTTTGAAATACAGAATGACTTGCTCTCAAGTGAAATATTAACCACTGACAAAAGTAGGGCATGAGATCAGCCTAAGATAGTACATTTTTTTTATATGTTTTTATGCTTCTTAGTCAATAGTGAGTCAAGCAGGAGGATTTGACTGCTATATGCATATATTACCAAGTAAGCAAAGATACTTATTTGAGTTTGAGCCAAAACTGCCTTTATATATACAAAAACATTTGACTTGAGTTATGAAGGTGCTATAAGTTTTATTTACCTAGCTTGCTTGTGAGAATCCAGGTAGGTTAGAGCTTTCCTGCTCTGTGATAAATGTAAGGAGTAAATTTGAACTCTCAGATCTTGAAGTCCATCTCACAATTGTCTCCAATGGGCAAACAACATCTTGTGCAAGTAGCAAAGGTAGCTAAGAAAGAATCCCAAAGTGCCTCAGCCCAGGATGTTGCCCCTCACCACACTTGGCATGAGTACGGCACTATCAGGGACACAGTCCCAAGGGCAGAATTTTGGAACAGGAGCATTTCATACACAGTCTAGATCACAGCTGGTTTCAGCTACTTGGGGTAACAGTGCAGCACAACAGAGCTGTGAGACCTCAGGGCTTGAAATGGGACTAGCCAGGTTCCGGGCTGCTTTAGAGACATGTGAGAAATGTGGTTTTCTGGTAAGAAGCTGCATGAATACTATGAAATGTTTTCCATGAGAGCTGTCTCAGATTTTAAAATGAGTTCATTTTGGCCATGCTTATGCCTCTTTTGTATTCACTTTCCGTGAACATTCAAGCAGGGGAGAGTTACACACAGGAACTTGCAGAAAGTGAATTTACATGCTTGAGATAGACAATTAAAGAAGCCAGACAATGATCTAACTGTGCTATTTGTAACTCAGACCAAGCGCAAATAGGCAGAGATTCTGGATGTCAGGGAGTGTGGCAGTGATGACAGAAAATTACAGGGCAACAAATACTATGCATTTGGTGTATTTTCTACTTTAAATGGGAGAAAACTTATTAATAGAGTAAGAGGACAGGAGTCCCAAATTTTCTTTCTGGCACAATGGTACAACAGCAGTTGAATGAGATAGATAAGAATCAGACTGTACCTTTTATAGTTAAGAATATGCAGGCACACACTGTAAGAAAAGGAAATTAAATGCAAAACACAGCTGAGTAATAAATCTTAGAGAAGCTTAGTTTCTCTAGGAATGATGCCTCTGGCAGGACGTGCGAGATGCAGAAGTTTTCAAATCAGGGATCATTGGAGAAAGTTTGATGGAACTGCATATCTCAATAGAATATGCAGTTCTTTCAAAATCACGACATTTTACAAAATTGGGTTGATTTGGTCATAATTCTGTTATGAAAAAAGAAAATGAAAATAAATTTCTAACAATATTAAAACACTATGTTTTGACATTTTTGGAAGAAATCATTTTGCTTTTTCAATTTGAAGCATTTCCTATTTTGATATTAATAATGGTTTCTTCTCTATATCCTTCCTATATACTAAAAGGGGGTATTGTGAAATGTCAAATTCAAACCATTCAAGTGGATGAAAGATGAATTATATGAGCTAAACAAAACATTTTGGCCAGCCTAAAACACTTTTTGTTTTTAATTTTCCTTCATGGAGAATTTCAAAGTTTCTTTATATTTTCCAAACAAAACCAGGTTTCAAAGTCTTGTAATCTTTGGCTAAATGGAAATTCCAACTTTCATCCTGTACTTTCACTGCAAATGATCCAAATTTGCTAATTCTGTTTACTTGAGAATCCAGTCACACCTGTAGCTGGAGTGTTATTTCTCAGGATGGAGCTCTTTGACAAGAGCTGGTCCCTGAGTAGATGCATGCTCTGAACTATGTTCTGCAGCCTTGGATGTCCAAAGTGGCTGGGGAGTTGGCATGAATGCCAGCCCCCATCAGACCCCAAAATCTGGACAGCCAGGCATGCTGCTGCCCACACATTATGTTCTATCACCCAGCTGGGACATGGCTTGCTGCACATGCTGACTTGAGGACTAGGAAGAGGTCTGGATGCCACACTGCGTATATCACCTTGCTACCTTATATATAATGTTCCTTGTATAGTAGCTCCCACATACCTTAGCTGCAGGTGACATAAGCTCACAGT
>JAVCKT010024285.1:0-20437 GCA_032273925.1 Rhynchotus rufescens
GGAAGGTGGGCGGGAAATTGGCGGGCCGGGGCCGCGGCCCCGTGCGGGGCCCCCGCGGGCGCCCCCCGCCTTCCTGCGGCGCGGCCTCCGGCGGCCCCCCCGCCACTTCCTGCCTCGCCAGACCGTGCAGCAGGGCGCTAATGCGGCCGGGGGGGGACGAGAATGCCGACGGTGCTTCCTCTGCCTCGTTATTGCTGGATTATTTTTTATTTTTTCCCTCCTTTCCATTTTCTTCGCCATCTCTTCTTCCCCCCCCCCCCCGCCCCCCCTTTCCTTCTTTTGCGCCCAAATTTGGGAAGGGAGGAATTTGCTGCAGGAATTAAAGCAGCCTCGGAAATATGCAGGAGCGGGGCGGGGGGGATCGCGATCGCGGCGCGGGGAGGAGGAGGAGGAGGAGGAGGAGGAGGGAGGAAGGGCGGGAGGGAGGAAGGGGGCGGCTCGCGGGGCGCCTCTGGCCGAGCGTGTGCGCGGGGCGGCGGCGGCGGCCCGGGAGCCCCGCGCCCCTTGGATCCGCTTCGTTATTTAGGGGGTTATTTAGTTATTTTTGCGCTATTTTTTTAGGCGGGGAGCGGCGCCAGGGCCGCGCCCGCGCGACCGCCCCCCCCTACGCCTCCAGAAAGAAAGAAAAGGCTCCCGAGCGCCTGTGTCCTCCCTCCTCCCCAAAAGTGATCCCTGCGAATGCCCTGTAACGTGCTCTGCGCGCCTTTCTCCCTCGGCAAATCCCTCCTCCTGCCTTTCCCCCATCCCACCCGTCCTGCAGGGAAATGGGAAGGGTGTTGAACGCGGTGGGCTCAGCCCGAGCTGGGCACTTCGGGCAATCCGCAGCGGGCAACTCGAGGAAAAGCAGGCGAAAGTTACCTTGCGCGGGGCCGCGCGGCGCCCTGCCGTGCATCCTTCAGGAATCTTCCACGCGTGGAAGCGCCTGGAGCCACCAGCTGCCACGCGCGGCTCCGGGAACGTCCCGCTGGCTCTAGGCGAGGCTCTGTGGGAGAAACGCTTCCATATGGACAAGCGCCTAAGATCCCTCCTCGTACCGAAACCAAAAATGTGTCAGCCTGGGTGGATGTGCCGGCGCAGCTCCTTGGAAAGTTGGAGGGGCTGCTCCTGTGTGTCCGTGGGAAAAGGGGAATGTGGCTTCTGTGCGAGGTCTTGGTGGCAGTGGCTCTTGCCTAGCAGGTGCTAATTTACTTGCTGATGGCAACTTTCACTGAGATATCAAACTAGTCCTCTTGTAAAAAGATTTCTTCTTTATCCGTTCTTCCTACATGTATCTTGAAGTCCTTACCTTGGACATTAGGAAAGTGTAGGGGGTGAAAAGTGTTTTTATGTGTAGTATTAAACATCTTATACTTGATACCTGCTTAATTTACAATGTTTTGCATTGTTTGTTGCTGTGAGATTACTGGCATCGTTGACTTCTGAGCATAAGAGCATTATTTCTTTCTGGCTTTAGATGACTCTGTGTTTTTAGCTGACACGTGGACTGCAAAACCCAATAAATATGAATTCTACTTAGGGAAGCAGATTTTGAAAAGACTTGTTGTAAAGGTGACTTACTGCCTTGTCCCGTGCTGAAATCCAAATTGGAAGTGAAGTTCATCACCCATTCCGTGTTCCCTGCTGTGGGAGAGGGCTGCCCCTTGATCCCTTTGGAAACGAACGAAGCAGACGCTCCCAGAGCGGCACCCGGAGCTTCCTTCCCGTCAGCCGCAAGGCCGAGTGACCTGTCCCGGCTAAACTGGCGCTTTAGATGTGTCCTCAGTGTGGCAGGCAGACCTGTCTGTGGGCCACGGGTGCAGATTTGCGTGTAAGGAATTGATGGATTGTTTATCTTCACACCAGAAATAAAGGATGCAGTAATGATCTTTGTAAGACAAAATTCAATAGATCTTGCCCCTTTTTTTTCTTTATACACATGAACTATGTCTTGATGATCACAGATTTTTCTGTGACTGACTGGCAGCCTGGTGATACTTTGTTTATTTTGCCTTTTTTTTCTTTTCTTTTTTTTTTTAATATGCTAAAGCATACATAAAGGCAGCAAGTTGTGTTTAAAATGAAGTTTTGGATCTGTAGCCGTTGTGCTTGATAACTCAACTTTGTAACTCATCGAAAGAACGCTTCCCTTGGAGAAGTGTGTAGGAGAATGTTACCTGCGGAAGTGCATCCTGACACACATTTTTCACTTAATCTACTGCCAGCCTCTTCACTTAGCCCGTCTAGACCAGGGATGCATATGTGTGAGCGATGCTCTGCTCTCTGTGACTTGGTGCTGCAGCTCCTGCAACAAACTACTTAATTGCAACTGTGTCCTCTGTAATTAGGAAGGCATTTAGTCACCATTTAAGTAGTTTAGTTAGGCCTTGTTTAAATTATTAATTCAGATTCTGGTAGTGTCAGACCGTAGGCGAACACCAACTGCTTTGAGAGAGGGTTTGAGAGTCTCGGAGCCAGGAGGGGCGGCAGAGCTGGGGCGGTGACACAGGTGAGACGAGGATGTTTCTCAATTGCAAAGGCTGAAAATGCAGTTCTTGGAAACCAGTGGCTTCCTGCTCACCTCATGAGAGAGGGTTTCACAGGTACAAGCGGTGAGTCAAGCTGGGACTTTTATTTCAGTCCCTCACTTTAATCTTCCTGTTAGGATAACTCTGTAGTGTCATCCCTCAAGTAGCTTTTGTAGGCAAAGCATGCAAGTTATTTTCATTTGAAAAGAAGCAACTCGCTAGTTACTTCTGTGACTTGTAGTTTTTACCTTCTGCTTTAGTTTCATGCAGCTATCTGCGCTAATTATCAGCTACTCATTAACGATGCTGCCTTGGAAGAGCGCGACTGTGAGGCGGCTGTAAGTTATGACACTTTGTGTTACATTAAAAGCAAAAAAGTAGCGATAGGCTTGTGAGCATGTTGGAAAACAACATGTATCCACAGTCCTCTGGACAGTTTGAGCTGGAGATACATGAAACGTGTCTCATTAAACCTTGCTCTAAAGTGTGTCCAAGACTTCCTTTCTGAAAAAGCTACTTAGTGTTACTTCTCCTTCTCGTGCAGTGGCCTTTTTCCAGACTGCTTCCCCAAATCCAAGCATCTTGAGTACCAGTATCCAGATCCTAGGCCGTACAGATGGGTATGTTGCAGCCATTTTTCAAAGCCATCTGAGGAGAAGTTCTCCACTCGCCCCAGTGCTGTATCCTACTTACAAATTGCTCTTTGCATTCTAATTTTTATGCCAACGTTCAGAGCAATGATAGTTCAGAGTGTTTTTGGCCAATAATTTTGGAAACAATATTACTGAATGGTAACATTGGGTGTTAGAGAATATGATTTATTTCAGAAGCTAGTAATTGTCAGCAACTAAATATGAACTGAGTTGTTTCCCAGCAGCCTAGAAGATTTTTTTTTTTTTTTTTTTTAATGGGACAATATCTACACTGAGAATCGCATTCAAGATTTAGGTATTTTAATTTATACATATAAAAATTTCCCTGCATAATATAGATGAATAGGCAATGGAGTACTAGGACTTGCAGGCTGGGAGAGGACAGATTAATGCATTAGGGAGATTTCTGCCTCCCCAACCCCCACGGCTTTAGGAGGATCGATATTAAGAGGCAGCACCTAGCTTTAGTGTCAGCATTTTTAGGTTTGTAAATGGAAAAAGGACATCAGAATCGCAAGAGAGATGAGACTTGAAGGGGTTGAAATGGAATCCGACTTCAGACTCTCTGTCATTTATTTGAAGAAAGAAGGAAAGAAAGAAACCCAAACCAGAAAAGCTCTCAAGCCCCAAGGGGTGATAGTGGTCTAGAAGCCTGTTCTCGAGTGAGAAAATATTCCATGTGAAGCTTTTTTCAGTGTTTTCAGTTAAAGCGTGGCAAGAACAGTGACCAGGGGAGAGAAATGCAGGCTAGCTGTGCCGTGTCTCTTTAGCAATGCTGGTGGTTGCCAACATGTTGAGCTGCAAAGTAGCAGTTTATCAAATTCCAATCAAGATGCCTTATTGTGTGTAGAAATCGGTCTGCCATACAGATATAATTGGAACAGCGACGGATCTGAAAGGTGGATGAAATTGTGGATGGCAGAATTACTGCTGTGACATTTGCGTGAAGAAGCGCTATGGGTCTCTGCGCTTGACACAGGGAAAAATTAAGCTGGCGTGAATGTTTGGCATTGGTGCCAGTGGTGGTCACTAGAGGACAGACAAGCAGTTTATTGGAAGCTAAATGTATTAAATATTACCTCTTTTATATTGCCTGCATTAAAATAATGCTTATACACTGATTAAAGTCAAACTTTAAAAAAAAAAAAATGCAGGTTAGATGGTCAGAAATGAAGTGGAAGAGTTTGCTCTGCTAGTTGGCTGGGGTAGGGTCTTTTCAGCTGGGTATCTGAGCTGCCAAGGCCTGTTCCCTGGCAGTGTGGTCACCAGAACAGACAGGGAAGCCCCCATGGCACAATTTCTTGCTACCCCATTGCTGTGCAGCCCTCTGAACCAGCTGTCCACAAGGAGGTGGATGCTGCCCCCCTGCCCTTGTCTCGGTGCCTGGCTGGCCTCTCGACGTGCCAGATCACGGAGCTCAGCTGGAAAACCGAACAGGAAACTCCTGCCAGCTTGGTTGGCTTGCGCGCGTTCACCCATCACTTGAGCTCCCAGCGTCTTTCTCCTTGTAGGGTCACAGGAACGCTGACGTGAGCAGGAAGCTCTGACAGAGACATGGAGCACAGACGAGCCCTTGCCGGTGCACCCTCAGTTTGGTGCCCGTTTCAGAGGTGTGAGCAGGCCCTGCTGCCAAGAGAAGCAAGCTTGGCTTTCTATTGTATTCTGCTCCCAGCTTTCCATTTCCCCCTTTCCCTGCCCCTCTCTGTGCAGCTCCATCGTGGGCTGAGCCGAGCCCCAGGCGGCAGAAATACCCGGTAGTTAATCTGGTTGCCCAGCTTGTCTGTTTGTTTGCACTCTAGCAGAGGTGAAGATAGGGAGGGAGGAAAACCCTTCCCAGCTGGAGGAACCAAGGCTCGTGGTTGCTCTTCTCCCAAGGCTCAGCTGGTGACCTGGGTGAGGATAAAGAGGGGAGAGGGAATCTCACCAGCTTTGGTGTGGGGCACTGTACCCCGTGAACGGCTGCGGTCACTCGCTTCCTGTTCTCTGCTGCCCCACACTCGTGGGGCACTAACGTTAGTACGAGGCCTTGCTGTGCTGAGGGTCGTGCAGTGAACACCACATCTTAATTCTGATACTAACTTCTTATGAAAAACAAAGCAATTCTGAACTGTTAAACAGTTGTTGCTACAGAAATTGAAATTCTTCTGGAAACTTTTTGATAGCAAAGACCTTTTTTTTGTTGTTGTTTTTTTTCCCTGGATATACAGTCTTTTCAGTGCTCACTATAGCTTTCAAAAACAACAATGTAAAACCTAGAATATAGTGCTCAAGATCTGAGTTCCAGATGTTGGCTGAAATGTAGCTAAATGGCTTTAATGTCGGGACGTTAAGCGTTTCTGAAGTAGAACAAATCCAAGAAACCCATCTCAATTAATTCATTTATTTACCTTCCTTTCAGGATGCTTCCCTTCTGCCTTCCCCCGCCACCTCCAAAATTTCCTAGTTAGAATTACTGCATTTCCTAGTTAGAATTACTAAATGCATACTAACACATAGTAAACCAAGGGAATCAAGATTAAATTAGTTTCATATTTTTCTATTATATTTTCTATTAGTGTGCCAGGTATGAGTATGAAATCAAAGAGAAATCTTTTTATCACCAGTAAAATGTAGATGAACTACTTCCTTGTTTAGTGTTCTGTTTTTTTGTTTTTTAGCTTTTAACTGAGAGAGAACTTGTGTAGTTCCAAGGGGAGGCTGTTTGGAGGGGAGGACTGCAGGAGGATGGTCTGTGAGCTGGTGCAGGGCTGTTTACTGACATTCATGGACGTCTCCGGTTCCGTCGGGCCGAGTCCTGACCTTCGTGGCGGCTCTTTGGGATTCTGTGGGTATCCATCTGGCAACCTGCGAGTGTGCAGAGCAGGGAGAGGAACCTGCAGCTCTGAAGTAGCAGACACAAGCGACGGGGAACAAGTCCTCAACCGGAGGAGGACAAAAATCAGAGGAAAGGGTTGTTCAGTCCTCTTACTGATGTTGGGAAATATGGGAGAACGTACAGGGAATCTCTTTTAAATCAGTTAAAGGAGAAACATGTTGCAGAATAGATGCTCTGAAGGAGGAAAGGTGGGATGGGGAACTTGCATCCTTTGAAAATGTAGTAAGATAAATTGGGAATTCAAGCAGGCAGTCATTCCTTGCTCATGTTTATTTTAAATTTAGTTTACTTCCAAATGGTCTTATATTTGTCCCTTTGAAGTGTTTTAAATCCCTTTCATATATGTCCCATTAGATTTGTTGTGTCCTGGTTCTTTTAACAGTTTAAATTTTTTAGCACGCAAATTCGCAATGATAATATTGTGATCTATATGGGCCAAGTTATTTGAGTCCTGACAGCTTAGTAATGAAAAGACACTGGCATCTTGTTTGTCCACGTCTATGGCAAGAGTTGGTTTTGGAGAAGACCTGGAGAGTGATCAAGGTCCGGCCTCTCCATGGAGATGTCTGGTGAGCGTCTGCAGACCTGGGTGCCGAAGGAGTTTCGCTCGACCCTTGCTTTGTGCTGCTGGTTTCTTGGCCAGCACTTTGTCTGCCAGCGTCCAGCATTCCCATGGGTGGATCCTGGCGCCTTCTCAGCAGCGTGTTCAGCTCCTTGTCGCTCCGGGAATGAGGACAGATGAGGAATGTCTGTGTTCCCACTCACTCTTCCTGCCTGTGAGTCTTGGCCGTCGAGGGTTTCAGCGCGTCAGCCAGCGGGGCGCGGGGCTCGAGCACGAGCAGCCGCTCATGTGCTCGTTAGTGCAATGTTTGACCGTGCAACACAGCCCAGCCTCCAAAGAGGGAGATTTGGCATCAGATCCTGTCTTCTCAGCCTACTTCTCGCAGCCAGCTTTGTTCTGAATGCCAGAAATAAAAGTAAATGGAAAGAGTCTGGAAGGGGAAGAAAGTTGACCAAGGTGCAGACTTGGTGCTCTGGGTCCCTTTGGGGCGGTGACGTTAGTTCTCACAGTCTCTGGCTTGGCCGTCTAGAGCAGCCAGGCTGCTGGGCTCTTGCGTGCGGCTTTTGTGCGGAGGGTTGCCTTCCGCCTTGGAAAAATGTGGGCAGGACCTGCCAGCTCCAAAAGGAATTCCTGCACATGGAATCAATGATGTAAAATCTTGGGGTTTCTAACTGCAGCCAATTTATTTTATAGATAAATGGGAATTCTACCAGCTGTGTATTGCACTTGCCCAATATTAAACCTGCATGGTAAATTTTATCGGTGTGGACTGTTCCTTGGTGTAGGATTGTTTCCCCGCTGGTTACTGTGGTATGAGATCTTGAGGCAGCTCTGCTTTCCCTACACGGTAATTACAATGGGAACCATCTTCCTGCGGTATCTCTCCGGCTTAAAAATAAAGACAGTCTAGAAACGCTGCAGACAACCAGCTGCGCTCCAGGGCCTGCTAGCCCCGGAGTCCAACACGCTGAGAGGTTTCATTAATTGGCATTGCTCTTCAAAGTAGCAGCTGATTCACTTTTTTTAACTCTTCTAATCTCTTTATTGTTTTTTGTATTGTAAAGATAGAATTCCACTGGCAATGAGGATGCAGTTTTGGAAAAGTCTTTTCACCTCATTTTTGTAATATATGCAAAATCTTCTAAATATTATTAATTGAATAATCTCTTTAACTGCTTTTCCTCAGACTTTGATGCCCCTGTGACAAGAAGTGTTGAGGCATAAACATCGATTTCAGAGTCCTCTGGAAATTCAGTTTATGAGGGTGACTTCTTCCTTTTAGTATCATTAAAGTGTGCTCTTGTGGGGAGAAATTAATGCTTTTGAAAAACATTTAACCCACTGCAAGTGACTAAAAAGACGATAATTTAACTACAGACTCTTATGGCTATCCCCTTTTAAAAAGGAAAGAGGGAAAAAATGACCAATTGGCTGTTTATGTAGTTAATCGCAAGCTATTCTCGTGGTTTATATTTGGTTGCTTGTCTGTGACAAAGGGACTGGTGCTTTCAGAATTTCACTCCTCTGAGGTACGAGAGTGCCACAGTGTGAAAAAGTGATCAATGTGAAAGGAAAAATGTGAGGGACACGGGTCTCTTGAAAAGTTTTAGCTCTAAGTGCCTTCCTTGGTGAAATCTGAAGTGCTGAGGGCTTCTGTAAGTCAGAACTTGGGGTATTAGTACAGAAACTAGTGTAAGAAAGTAAGAAAAAATACAGAAAAACAGATGGCTTCCATATGGGCACAAGTCATATCCCCCGTTCAGAAGTGCATGTGTGTGATGTGAAACCTGCTTCTCCACGCTCTTTTAAATGAGATTTTTTTTTCATGTGAGCAGGCACAGCACAGGTAGCTGTTGTAACTTTCCCCCCCGGGTTTAAGGGACATCCTTCCGAGTGGACTTTGAAGGTAGTGGAGCATTTCTGAGCTCGCAGTAGCTTTTCCGCAGCTGCATGCCCAAGAAATTGTAACAGCTGAAATAGCACCATTGCATTCTTTACTCTCATTGACTAAAATATATTTATATTGTGTGTCATCTTTATAGCTTCTCAGTGGGAAAATGGGGATCTGCACATGGCTCTTTCTCAGCACCTTGGCCCGGGTGCAGGCGGTTGGGTTGCAGGAATCTGCTCCTCTTGGAAACCTCCCCGCTATGTTTAGGCAGCCGTGCCCCGTCCTGGCTGTTGCTGCTACTCTGCCCAGAGAGGTAGTGTTGGCAGGGAGGGAATCAATACATTTTAAAAGAACAGTTAAAACCTGCAAACTCTCCTTCCCCTCTTAGGAGGGGAAACTTAGGAAGGAAATAAGGTGTTTCCTGGCACACCTGAAAAGGAGGGTCTACGCAAGCTTCAGGGGCGGCTTAAATTAGAAGTGAGTGTTGAAGGAACAGAACTGATACAAAATTGTGTATGTGATAACATTACCCTTAGGAAATGCCATATGCTTTGTTGCATCTTTTCCCTGTGTTTCTAGGGGCAACAAGTCTTTTGAAATGGTTGGTGTTCAGGTTGAGGTATTAACCTTGTGGAGAATTTCTGTTTTCTTAAGGGATCTGCTCTAAAATCAACTGAATTGTGGGTTTGAGGAGTTTAATGCAGTAAGGTGAAATTGGCTGAAAATCCCACTGTTTTTTAGGGGTTTTTTTTTTTTTGGTTTTTCTTTTTTTTTTTTTTAATTTACATCTCTGAGAAACTTGCACAAACTGAATATGCAATGGAAATATGAAAGATGAAGCTGAGTCCAGTTTTATTTTTAGTGGAGCGTCATTCATAGATCTTTGTTCCAGCACCTTTTTCCTTTACCTCTTTCATCTCGAACCCTTGGATCAGTGATTGCATCAAAATATCTCTGCAGTGATGGCACAGCTGAGGAGAAGGAAGGATAAAACGGTGGTGATAGATACGCCAAGTGACGTGTGATTTGATGCTTTGTCTGCCTCGTTTATCCTTGCTGGCTTCCTGGATTCTCCTTCAAATGGGCCTTTTCTCTAGGCTTTCCTGTGTGCTTTTTGACTACCCTGCTTTATGGAGCAGAAGATAAGCGGTCACTTTATTGTCATCTTTAATTTAGAGTTGTCATTTTAGTTGCTCTTAATTCTAGGTGCAAGTTGCTGGTCTGTAGTATTTTGTGTGTCAGCATTGTGGGTTTTTTTGGCGTGTTTTTTCTTGCTTAGTTTTTAATAAGGACCTTTCATTTGCTTGCAGAAAAAAGGCAGAAAAACACATCAAGTGCAGGAAGCTTTAAACGGACATCTGTGTGCTATCTAAATCTGTCAGTGGCAGTTTTGGTGCATTGGAGCATCAAAAGCCTTGATATAAGCACAAATATTTTACAGTATCTGCTAACTAGCAGAAAATGCCTTTGAGTATGGTAGCTGTTTTATAGGTTACTAAGTTAAGCAGGTAATGTTGGTAACAAGGTACTACACAAAACATGCACAGAAATAGCCTACTGCTCCCTCAAGGAGTTAGCTCTGGTGAATTCAGGTGGAGGCTGCAGTATGGCCTGGGGACTGTCAGCAGGGTGGCACCTCGGGATGTCTCCTAGAAGCACCAGGTGTAGAGGGACTTGCTTTGACCTCGTCCTCTGCAGCTCTACGGGCTGCTGTTGCGCGGCTCGACAACATTCGTTTTGCACCAGCCCATGGTTCGTTTTTGGTTTTCCTAGCACTCCCCTGCCTCCGTGTTTCTGTGTTATCTGCTTTCTTGCGCTTGCCCGGCAATTCCAGGAGCCACAGCACTGTCCATACTGGCTCTAGCTACCGCAGGGTGTTTGAGGTTTGCTTGTGCATGGGCCCCTATGCTTGATGGGGGGCGTTATTTGTTTGTTGGTTCTGACAGGTGAGCTACAGTTTAGGACGCACCTGTGGCATTCCCGTAGTTTTTTCTTGCGGCTTTTCCATTCTCCTTGAGGACAGCCTACCCCATAGCTCAACACGGGTGGTGCTGTCTGCTCTTCCTGCTCTCTGCAGTGCCAACGCCTCCCGGCAGGATCCTCTTCCTCGTGGAAACTGCAGGTGTTTCAGAGCTATCTCTTAATAAACTGTAGATGATGGTATCTAGCACAGGAAAAGAGAGCAAGAGAGAGCACCTGCAGCTAAGTTTAGCCTGATCCCTATTCAGACACCTCTTCAGGGGAAATTTTGATGTGGAGTAGATTTGAAACTGCATGCATTGGTTGAAAGTTATTGAACATTTACATGATCAGTTTATTGCTAGGGACTGAAAGAGATCTTGATTTCATAATAGAGGTTGCCTCATTGAAGGGTTTTGTAGGAAATCCTTCCTGAGAATTGTTTTTTTTTTTTTTTCCCCTCAAATGTAAGTGAGACCTGAAGTTCCCACTTGCATGACAGGTTATCTTGCTGTAAAAGAGGACTTGTAATGGACTTGTGCAGTTGATGCCTATCTGTGAGAATGCAAGTGGTGATTTCCTTTGCAAGGGTGCCGGACTTCTGGCAGGACAGCATCTGTCCACTCTGCATAGTGAAAGGAAAAACATGTTTGTAGATGTTTGGTATACATTTAATTGTAATGAGAACTGAGGAGTTTCCTTTTTGTGCTGTTACTTCCGTGCTCCTGGAAAGAAGCTGTTAGGAGCTGTGTTGAAAGCCACATGCGGAGCAGGTGCAGAATATTTTAGAAACTCTTGAGATCTTTTCCAAGTAAACTGTGTATAAAGGGAACTCGGCCTATAACTAGGTATCTAACAAGAACAAATTGACTGTGTGGCACCATAAACTTGGGAAGAAGCATCATGTTCAGGAGGTGCTCGCTGTCCCCAAACATGTGGCAGGTAAATCGAGATAATGAGCTCTTGTTTGCACTGCTGATGGCCGGTGGCGTTGCTGTCACGTACCTAGTGACAGAGAGAGTGACTGCTGTTTCTAAGACTCTCTTGGATTGCTGATAGTGTGAGCTGTTGTCAACAGGCCTAGTTAATCCCTGTTGCTTCTTGAGAATCTTTAAAATAATGGCACTTGGAGTGAGGCTAGGGAAAAATGCATTGCATTCATTATTTTTGGAATAAATTTGGCTAGGAAGCTCCAAAACCTCTATTTAAAGAAGAAACTTTGTTAGCAATGGACAGTAACTCACTCAGTGTCAAAAGTTCTTTGTTTTGTCTTTCCCCTTCTCCGATGGTCTTCATGAATACTTGCCACTCATTGCCCGAGTCATAAGCCCTTGCAGAGTTTTGCTAACCTCTTGTAACAACCCGCCGGTTTCCCGCAGAGCCCCTCGCGTGGCAGGCAGCGAGCCCAGCTCCCCGCTGCAGGCACCACAGGCACTGAATAGCTTGGGGGGTTGTACTTGGGAGCCGGGCTTGCCACTGAACCCCTGCTTGCTCAGGTAGCCAACCTGATGCCAGCAAGGGTCGGCTTTTGGCCCAGATGGGTTAGGGTTGGATTTGGGTTGGATTTACGTTTACAGTTCCTGGACACAGTCTGTACAGGTGAAAGAGATCTAGAAATTATGAGGGCTGGACAGCAGCAGAAGTGGCGAGCAGACTTGATGGGACACCAGGAAATGTGGGTGCTCGAATGTTAGTGTTCTCCCTAATGCTTTCTTGGGAATTATCGCCAGTACTCCATTCATCTGCACAAGCAGAGCTGCTTGCTGCTGGCTTCTGGTCGTCAGTTCAGGTGTTGGACTGAAAATGCTGCTGGCTAACGTGGGCTGTGACGTTTTGCTCGAGGGAGACCTGGATTAAAATAGCTCTGAGTGAACAAAGTGGATGCAAAAGAAGGCAGCTAATGCCAGAATTGTAATTGCCTGCGTGACTTCCAGTTATTTGTGCCAAGTTATTCAGAGTAGGAGAGGTGATGGACAGCTATGAGAGCTTGTAGAAAAATAGTAGTGGAAGACTGATACAAAATGATAGTTCACATGCAGTGCAGGTGGATGTAAAGTGATGCACACATGGTAGTTTAAGAAGAGGCTGCTCTAATTCTGTACATGAATAAACTCAGATTTCTGCTGAGGCTCTGGAACAAGATCTTGGGCCTGTGATGCAGTTCCATGGAAGCCTGATACTTGCTTAGGGGCAGAAAAGCCACCGTATTTGGGGGAATGCTAAGAATTTTGGAGAATCACTGTAAGGGAGCCGAGGACAAGAATAACAGCATGGTACTAGTGCATAGATCCGTGACTGGTTTGCCTCTGGGGTGCTGGGCACAGCTCTCATCCTCGCTGCTGCAGAGCAACAAGAGCTTTGCGAAAGGGCACAAGGGGCGACTGGCGGCAGGGGCTGCCTCTTGGCATGGAGCTACGCTCTGCTCCTAAGCATCTCTTCCAACACGGGTCATGCCAGGCGCCAGGGAAGCTCCACAGGTGCTGATCTTGAAGCGTGAAACTTGTTTTAGCAACATGTGGGTAGTTAGAGGCAGCTCTCGCCAAGGGCTTTTTGTGGATACTGAATTTACGTGGCGCTCAGGAGAGCGCGTACGAGCCCGAGCCCGTGGAAGAGGGATTAATCAAATACTGTTCAGGGGCAGAAATATTCCCTGTTTTAGAGAATGCTTGAAAGGTGAAGTTTGTGTTGGCCTGTAGGGTCTTACAGCCTGTGCTGAGGAGCTCCGGAGTGACCTGTGTGGCTGTTGGGAGTGGCGTCACTGGTTCGCACTGGGACGAGGCCTCTCCTCTCCTAGCTGGAAGCTTCCTCTGCTGGCCAGCACGGCCTCAGTGCTGCTGGGCTGGCAGCAGCGAGGAGCACGGCACTCGTGGCCACGCTGAGGCGGCGCTCAGCGCCCTCGCTGCCCACCCGTGGGTGAGCGGGTGGCTGTGTTGTGGGTGCTCCGCTTCCCAGGGAGCCTGAGCAGCCCAGTCTGGCTCTGCTGCCTGCGCCCAGGGCCCTCCTGGGCTCCCGGGGTCCTGGGCATGAGCACAGAGCGAGACACCTCATGCTGCTCGTTAGCAAAGGAGAAAAGGGTCTCGTTGCTGCTTCCAGCTGCAGCCACAGCATGTGCTTTGTAACAGGCTCTGGGAGTGTGGGACTTGCTGAGAGATCCGATATGAGGGCTCGGGACCACTGCTGGTTGCTGGTCTCGAACTTGGTGTTGGTTTGGGATGGGTTTTTTTGTTGGGTTGGTTTGGTTCGTTTGCTTGTTTTGGTGTCAGAATAGCAAAATCCTTATGTTGGATTTTGTGTTGGATTGTGTTGGATTTCTAGTGAGACTCGAGTCGAGAGCGTCTCTGATGGCTTTGAGGTTGACTCAGGGAAGTGCTGTGCTGGAGAACCCGCTGCAGGTCTCTCGTCCCCCGCAAACGGAGGCGATGGCAGCATCGGGAGCCTGCCTCGTGCCTTCTCCTTTGTGCTTTACCTTGGGGCTGTTCAGTGGGCACAGCGGTATCAGGATTTGCAGCAGTGCTTTGAATTCCTCATTTTGCAAGTGGCATGAAATGTTCATTGAGTGTAGACAGTCATACAAAACTCTAAAATTATACGAGAGATGTTTACAGTGATGAGAGCTTTCCTTTCTGTATTTTGTTGTGTCTTTTCCACTGTAACATGAAAATAATATCCAATACCATAATAGAATGAGATGATATGTTCTGGAGAACATCTCAGAGGAAAATAAATACCTTTAAATATATTGCAGGCTTGGCTGGTAAACAAATGGTAGACAAAAGCTCTCTGAAGAAATAGAATAAAAGGAAATATTGAATAACTATGTGTGTTGGGCACTAAATGGCCTGAAGGTCATATAGTGAATCGTGAAATGAAGCTGTCTCCTACAAGAGTGAATAAATCAATTTTGCATTAAACATTATATACTACATTAAAAAAAGAGTGGGTAACTTTGTTGATCACTGTAAGTAACTTTTCCTTTCCCTGTCTTTCTCCCCTTCCCCATCACCCCGTTTTTCTTGCTGGATCGCTGCTGCGCCTGCGTGGATTCGTTGCTGCAATGGTCCAAACTCCTCGTCTTCACTGGCCTGCTCTTGGATATGCTCTACCCACATGTTCCACGCTGGAAATGATGGAAATGTGTTGTTTACAAAGTAGCTGTAAGTATCATTGTTTTATAGCTGTACTGAGGGTGCTGCAGGGCTGAAAGAAACACGGAGGTTTCGGTAGCTGAGCCGCAGCTGAGCCTAGGTAGCAGGCAGCCAAAGCCAGGCTGGGATGAAAGTCAAGCGTTAGAAACCCGATATCTCACCTGGCACAACGATCACTAGAATTAGTAGGAGTTAGCACTTCAAAAGAAAGAGTAATAAGTGACTTCTAAAGGCTGTTGTGGGATTTTAAGAAGCTTAATTCCTTGTTCACATAAGTAGGAAGTTTGTGGACAAATGTGATCTTTTAATAATCTCTATTTCAGAAGTTTCAGATTTGATCAGTATTGGCATGCCAGAAATCTGCATCTAGTAACTGATTTCAGTTCTCTGAAATGCAGTTTCCCTTTGGTAGGTCATAAGTGCTGATGTTAATACAGTGTTGATGTCAAGTATGGCACTTTATCCATCTTTCTGATTAGTAACATTTATATTTCATTAAAATAAATCAAATTATAGATGTAAATATGCTGTAGACTTAACAGAGAAAAAAACAATTATTATCTATCCTTATTCAACATTAAGTAGTCAATGTTTTTTAAAGCTTTTAGTAGTAAACTATCCTAAATGTGAAGTATGTGTGAAGTGGAGGGTAGAGAAAGAAAATTAACTTCATCAAAACAACAATTACATTTCAAAATAATATTTTAAGCAGAAGTATTGCCTCCAACTAATGAGGAGGATGAGCAGTTTCTGGTAAACATGACATACTTTAAAAGGTATGTAAGTATTAAAAGATGCAGCTGGTTGACAAGTAAAACTATAAGGAGTGTCTGGGTATGACTACCCAGACACCAGTTTATACCTGGTAGCAATTACAGTCTTAATATGTGTGATGGACTTGCCCTGCTGTGGAGTTACTTAATATTTTAAAGAATGTGTCAGGTAATTGGCCTGAAGCAGTGGCTCATGGTTAGGGCTTCAGAATATGCTTGTATTTTTTTGCAAATAGTTGTAGTAACAGGAAAGTTACAAACAGGACTTAAAAATTCCTAGCTGACTTTCTAAATCCTTTGAAGTCTTTCAGATGAGGCTATTGCTAAACATTTGGATATTTAAAACCAAAAGGATCTTAGAATAAGAGACTTCCTCGATGATGCAAGGCCAGTGTTCAGGTTCTGGAAAAGGATTAACATTTGCTCTGCAGTGCGTAGCTTTAGCTGCCTGTCTCTAGATGTTCCTCATTTACTAGTTATGTAGGGTTGAGGAACTAAGTGACCCTCAGGCTGCTGTGACATCAAATGCATTTCCAGGAATCTACTAGATGGGTATTTAAGAAGTAGCATGACTGATGTCTGGAGGGTTGCATTATACTGTATGGAGAGGGAGAGGCATTCTGAGCTCTGGCAATATTTTTGCTTACATGAGGATAAGTGAAATGTGGCAATATTCAAACTTCTCAGCTCTTTCCACAATAGGAAAGTTTTGAATAATTATTTTAAAGGAGCTGGTGTTTTGTCTTTGAGAAGAGGTTGTTAAAAAGCATGCTGTGTTAGCAGAGGTTTAGGTATAGATTGACCATGAAGGCCTTCCTAAGAGCCTCCCATTATGTGACTCAGGAGGAAGAGGGTGTCAAGTTAGTCACCATAGTATTGCAGTGGGGCCACTCTCCGGAATATAGGAAAGCTGCAGAAATGTTACTTGTCTGAGTTTCAAATGCCACTTGGAATAAAGTTGTTTATTTTAATCTGTTTGCGTTTGTACATGGTTGTTGTTGTCCAGGCATAACCTAGTAATTGTACTCACAGCACTGTTAGCTTGGCTACCCTTCAGTGTCAGACTGCATAGCTAGTCAAAAAAAAAGCACTTTTTTCCCTCTTTTTTTTTTTTTTTTTTTAACTGAAGTTCATTATATTGTCTGATACAGGCGACTTAGGGTGTTTGTAAGTAGTAGGAATAAATAGCATCTTCCTGTAAATGTAAGAACGAGGTTAACACACATATAACTAAACCAAAAAAATAATACAAGCAAAGGAAAAAGTTACCAACTTTGTTTTTTCCCCAAATGTTTTGTGCTTTAGCAACAGAAGAACCTTGAAGGATATGTGGGGTTTGCAAATCTTCCGAATCAAGTATACAGGAAGTCTGTGAAGAGAGGATTTGAATTCACACTCATGGTAGTAGGTAAGTTGCTTTCTCTGTCCATTTTGAGTAGCAATCACTGGAAGCATTTTGGAGTAGTTCTTAGAATTTACAATGACAGAGGATGTATTTGCTTTGCACGGTCTTATTAACAGAGAAAGACTCGTATTTTCTAGAATGTTTTTAACGTCCCAAATGTTTAAAAATAGCATGTCATCTGTTATGCAAGTAGGCAAAGAGCAGGAGGAGAGTAATAGCTGTATAGCTCATGTAGCCTAAGGAAAAAACATATTGGTGTAGATCTAGTCTAAAAATGGACTGCCTATATGACATAATAGCGGTAATTTGAACTCCTTCTCATTAAAATAATAATAAAAAAGGATTACATTTTTATTACTGCAAGCCCAACGTGGCAGTTCCGGGCTCAAGTGTGAAGTTAATCTTTCCTCACACATCACCAGTCACCATGCTCAGGCATATCCTGCATTTCTGTGGCCACAAAACCGTGCTACAAGGTCAAAGCTTTAATTTAAACAAACCTTTCTAGTTTGTATGGTTGCAAAGAAAACCAAATGTAAACACTGAGTTTCATATGGACTACAGAGAATTTGAACAACAGTTAGTATGGATGAATAATGCTGCTTATAAGCTTATGTGTTTCATATTTCCAATCTGTTATCCGCCCTTCTTGGGCATCAGGTTTCCCTCTTTCTCTTCTCTTGATTACTTTTCTGATATGCATATGTGATGGTCAGACAGTTAAAGCATCTTAAACTCTGAGGCTAGAGAAATTAAAATAAGAAAAATACAAATGACGGTATCAATATGTATATGTAGTTTGGATAGATAGATAATGCTTCAGTGTTTTATTATCGGCAGAACTGATGTTCTGTGCAGCCATTATGTCCATGTAATAGGTTATACTATAGTACTATTGGTGGAGTTAAAAATCTAGGTTCAAAATGATAAAAACTCTTGATAGCTCAGTAAGTTACTAATTCACTTTGCAGTCAGGAAAATGGTAAAGTTTGAGGGTTTTCTGGAACTTCCTTTATTCTTAAACATTCAGTTACATAATTGGTCATTTGTTGCAAAACTGTTTAGTCTTCACAATAAAATTTTGATTTCTGCTGTCCATGGAGGGAGAAAGGAATTTCATAACTGAGGAAGGTGAAAACAGCCGAAGTGTTTACCAGAATGGGGTAACATTTGCCCTTTTGAGTTTCATTGTCATGACAAACAAGTTAAGCCACAAAGAGATGCTGTATTAGAGCTGTAGAAAGTGTATATGAAGTTACCCTAATGTTCTTACTGTCTCCAGTCTAATTGCACTTATGTGAACTACAGAAAATAGCGGCCTTTAAGAGGGAAAGTTGACCAAAAACTGGACAGGAAATAAGATGTTAATCAGAAAAATTTGATACTAGTCCTATTTTTAGTACATCTTTTACTACTGAGACTATTCCATCTGTCCGCGTATTTGTGCCCTTGTGCGGAGGTTTCCAGAGAGAGCTGTCGGGATGTGCAGAGAGCGCCTTCCGAACGGAGCCCGCGCCCCTGCCTGGCGAGTGCAGAGAGCCCGGGTGTTTGTGACAGTGGCAGCGCTCCCAGGCACCGAGATCCGTGGGACATTCCCAGGGTGTGCGCCGCGACGGCCCCTGCAGCGCTGCCCGCTCCCACTTTCCACTTTAGTTGAGTTCATAGGAAACAAAACCCCTCCGAGTGCTTTACAGTGAGTGCTGAACATCTTGTGGAAAAAATCATTTTGTTCTGCGACTCCAATTTGATGCCTCTGTCAGTAGGGTGCCCTGGTAAGGGACATTTATTTTAAATATAAAGATTAAGTAGTTTGTGTTTTACTGAACACTTCATTGCTGAGTGCTGGATGGCAACGCGCATTTAGGGTTTTAGGACCGTTCTTCTCAGTTACTGCCTTCGTGCTCTGTGGTACTGAACTCTGGCTTGAGGTGAGGCCTATAGTTGGTGGTACAATGTAGTTCTGTAGTAGTGCAGGGAGTTACCAGAAACCTGAAATATTCCTTTCTTTCAACTACTGAAAGCCGCTTCCCATTTAGTGGAGACTGCACATGGTTGATCTGCTGGCTGTGCTTTGCTTGTGGATGCTTCAGTTTGCTGTGTTACCCATTTGTTCTGAAGAGAGAAGTGAGAAGAGATGCACGTGGTGCTAAACAGATACAAGGAGGAACTTGGATCATATTTGGGATCTGTGATTTCAGTATCTGTTCTCAGATGCTTGTGAGGCTTGATACTGCAGCTAGGATATTTCTGTTAAAGTTGTTTCCCAGTTGTTCAGTTAGTCTGGACTGGCCATTTAAACTTCAGTGAATTTGTATAGTAAGATAACTGGTTTCTCAGTCTTAAAACATTCAGTGTAATAAGTCCCTGTATCAGTGTTTTGGGTGACATGCCGGTATAGCTGTGCAACCCTACTGACTTGTAGAAACAATTCATTTTTCAGTGTAATGGTGTATGGTATTTACCTTTTGTCACTGAGTAGTAAGTACAGGCTCCAACAAAATGTAAAATTATTCTTTTTATGTAAAATTCCCTTTTTTTAGAGGGAAATCAGTTTTACACTCTTCCCAATTTTTTTCCTCTATGTGCAAAACATGAATGTATTTTTCAGGCATGTGTTCCTCAAGCGCCCTGCTGCAGATAGGCCTCTCCATAGCAGCGTGTAGTAAAATCACTCGGCTTCATGCGCTTGAATCATGCAAGGGAGCTTGGAGAGCTTCAAACCTGCCTATCCACGAGGTCTACTGGTTTTTAACAGCCTAGGGTGAAGCTTCTGGGCCTGGGTGCTGCTCTGTGCTGGTTCTGATCTAAGCAGGTTGCAGGGGGCAGCTTGTGGAAGGGGCTGGAAGTTGGTCTGGGGGTAGGGTTGTATTCAAGCCTTATTCTACTGATGAAACCTTTGTGGTAAAGAGTGTGGCTAATCGCAAGTACATCTGTACTTGCCTTCTTTTCTGAACTATCTTGGTTGCTTTTGCAATATTTTTAAACTTTTCTTGAGAAAATGAAGCCTGAGAAGCTCTTTGTTTTCATATGAGATCCATTGTAATTTGCTTGGCGTATAGAACTTCCCAGGAATGAAAATTCAATGTTTCTCCTATTTGGAGAGGCTAATCAGTAGTTGAAATTACACTTTTTTTTTTGAATATGGCTTGATTTTGTAGAGTAAGAACTCTGGGGACAAAATATAAATTGCAGTGGGCTCAGCCTTAAGCTGAGTTTGATTCTTGGTGTTTCAGCAGCAGAGCTCTGAGTTGCAGTCCCAAGCAGCTAATTCTGCGTCTCACCAGTCTGCATCAGGGAAGAAGGTCGACGCTCTCTCCGCCAGCTGTTTTCCTCACAATCTTGTGTCATTTCTTCAAGTATAAGATACTTGTTAAAACACTTGAGAATCCAATGTAAATATTTAGTCTGTTTAAAATCCCAATCAGAGTCGCTGAATTTCGCCTCCGTGTAGCTTTTCTGGAGGCAAGTGCCTGCCCAAGTCAAACTCTTGAAGGAAAGCAAAGTTCCCAAAGCAATCCTGTTGTGATTAGTAGCTCATGGCTAGAGGAAGCTCTAATTATGAAATGGAAATAAAGGCTGTTTATTAGTCTGGTTACGATGATAATAAGTAGTAGGTGTGGTTTCTCCTTTTTGTTTTAATGTAATGAGGCATGGAAAAAATGCAGTTACT
>JAVCKT010024286.1:0-17730 GCA_032273925.1 Rhynchotus rufescens
GCGCCCGGCGGGCTCAGAACCGCGGCGCGGTGCCCCCGGCGCGACCGCGCTGCCCCGGCCCCAGCTGGCTCGGGCAGCTTGGGGGTTATTAAAAAAAACAGTATTTTGCCTCAGGACTTGAATCTTTTTTTTTTTTTTTTTTTTTCCTCCGCTTGACTGACTTTCTCACACTCCTATTCCCATCGTCTGCCAGCTAAGCCTGAGTCATCCTGCCAAGAACTAGACCTGGCCTATTCAGAGCTGTGCTCACTCGCTCTCTTTCTTCTGTCTCTATTTTCTTTCTTTCTTTTACTTTTTTTTTTTTTTTTGAGTATACACAGTAATGTTTTTCCACCTCCTCCAGTACCTGATCTGCACCTGTACAGGGCCAATCCCACACATATCACCTGATCTTGCCTTTTCAAAGACCGTGAGAAAAATGAAGTTCAAGAAAGAAGAGACATGTTTGCAGATCTCACCGGCGCAAAGCCCTCGTCGCTGCAGAAGCTCGCCTGCCTTGCCACCCGTGTTACATTTTTTTTAATAAAAGGAAAATAAACAGAGTATCATGCTTAAAACTACAGAAAAGCACAAGTTCGAGTTTTCTCCCAGCTCCTCGATCCAGTTACAAGTCTTTTGACAAAAAAACATAGAGCAGCCTTCACTGTGTAAGATTTAACTCTGGATGAGCAATATTTGGCATAAGTTGCAGTTAACCAGACATTTGGACGAACTCGGGGATGAAAAGATCAAGAGATCGCGCTGGGGATGTAGCTGCCAGCAAAACCTTTGCTTGGTCACCCCTAGGGAGAAAGCTAACGCAAGCGATTAGCGAGATGTCATGCGGCATTTTCAAGGCACCTATATTGCTTTTTGGAGGGCCAACATCTTCACTAGCGTCGATACCTGCATATTTGGGGGCGGGAGGAGGGAAGGGAAAAAAAAGAAACATAAAAGGAAGGTTATCGCGGTTATAGGGCCAGTGCTCTCCCTCATTTACAAAGGGGTCAGGAAATGCGAGGCTGGGCGGCTGGGTCCCTCCTGGGCTGGGAGTGAGAACAGGCTGTAATTATGTCCATGTTTATGGTAGCCAAGAGCTGCTAACCACCTCTAATTGCCGGCAACAGGTCGGTTTCTCTGGGGGATGAGAAGGGGGAAGGCAGTGGGAACGGGCTGTAATTGCCGCTGCCCGCGCCGGGCCGGCCGGGGAGCTGTGAGCGCTGCCAGCAGCCCCTTCCCGCGTGGCCCCTTCCCACGCTCCCCTCCCTGCAGCTGCCCGGCCGGTGCCCACGGAAGGGCCGCACGGAGGTGGAGGAACCAAAAGCTTTTTCCTCTGGAGTGCGTGGGGCGGCGGGCTTTGCAGCCAGGACTCGCCCCGAATCTCCTCTTGCAGGCAGCACCCTGGGGTCTTCTGCTCTGAGCGGGGAGCCCAGGCTGGGTGCTGCAGTGGGGACTAGTCCTGGCATCCTCACTTTGGGTCCCTTCATCTGCTCGCCGTGAAATGCCTTATACACGCGATAGCTGTGATCCCTGAACGGAAGCGTGGATACGTGTGAATTCCCCGGGGATCAGGAGAGGAAAGGGAGGATTTACATTGAAGGGTGTTTCTGGGAATGAAGTTGGCCAAGCCCAAGTTTAGGTTGGAAGGAGGTGGTGAGAAGGTTTGCAGGCACTAGGGATATCTGGAATAGATGATCTGGGCTTCTCCAACCCTGCCTTTGCCTTTGAAAGGGGTGTTAAGAGTGAGGTAATGCCCTGAGATAAGGAACTACCCCGGGGACCTGAGTGTCCCTTGGCCTGGGGTCCTTTGACCATGGTTTTCTTTGCTCTGTCTAAAGTGTTAGGTTACAAATTGCAAATAGTCCAAGATGGAGATTTGGGAAGAATCTTCCGACAGCACCAAACAAAACCTATGAGGGTGTTTCAGAACCCCTGCAGAACATCTCTGAGTAAAAATACATTGGCAACAAAATTTAGACTCGTCCTGGGCACCGGCCCAGGAAGGTGGGATGAAATAGGATGCGGTGCAGAGCAAGCAGGGAGGATGCAGAGCTCGCTGTGCCTGCGGGCTGCTCCTTTAGGAAGCAGCCAAGACCAGAACGAAACTTGCTTCTAGAGACCCACATGCCTAAGTATTCAGAGATTGCAGGGATCTAGGAAATATAAAGAACTTGGAAAAGAAATGGGTTATAAGACGTGGGTAAATACTGGTGTGTGCATGTATATAAATAAATAAATATAAATATAAAATATGATACAAGCTGAGCCATTAATAGCATGCTAAGCCTTTCACCTTCAGGTCATGGACTGAAATTCTAGCCTGGCTGTGCCGGGAAGCTGTCACCGTCTTGAAGTTTGGAAAGCAAGTGCAGTGTCTCAGGGACAAGGGTGTCCCCAGCGCAGACATCTCCCCTGGGCAGCCCCTGCACACGCGGCCAGTGTTCCCCTACGCACCAAGTCCTCATGCTCACAAAGAGCAAAACAACTTGCACGAGACAGTGCTACTGCTTAGTGCTCCCGGAGGCAGGAGCAGCTTGTTGGGTGGGATGGCAGCCCCGTCTTGCAGCATGTCCTGCCCTCTGCTTTAGACTGGGGACCCCCTGGCTGGGCCTGGGTCCTGGGGCAGCTGCAGCTGGCAGGGGACATTAACAGACCTGCCCTGGGGCTCTCATGCAGCTGCAGCTCCCCTGCAAAGCGTGTGTCTTGCAGGAGTTGCCCTCCTCCAGCTGCTCCCCGGGTGCCAGCACAGGGAAGAGCAGAGGTGCTCATGGATTTTACCCCAGGCATGTGAGTCACGCTGGGGATCTCAGGCCATGCAACACCCTGTTCTGCTGCAATTTCCCCCTGCTTCGGGGAGGGCATCCGTGGACTCCACAGAGCAGTACCCTTCCTTTCTGTGCTGCACACATGGCAGGCAGATGCCCCCCAGGAATCACCCTGAAAGCTGCGGGGGGACGTGGCCAAGCAGCAAAGTGCCACTCTGAGAGATTCTGATGCTGCGAAGAGCCATTTTTTTTTTTTGTGTGCTGCCTTTGCAGCACAGCCTGGTGCACAGCTCTGCACCTAGGAGGGATGCCTAGGTCTCTTCCTCAGCTGATTTCTCCTGTCCTGCTGAGCCAAGGAAAAGCTTCCCTGGGAGCACAGGGTTGCGAGGGAGGGCATTTGGCAGCTGTGAATTGCTGCCCATGTGGATGGAAACACTCTTCTACCCCTCATAATCATCCTGTTATTTTGGAGATTGCTGTTTGGGCTGGAGGAGTCACACATGCTAATGGACAGAAGATGGTGCAGCCCCAGCTTTCCTCTTGTGCTGCTTGCAGCCAGGTCCTCAGCGGGCAGGGAGGGCTGGAGCTGGGCAGGAGGGGCAGCTGCAGCCTGGAACAAGCCCTGGGAATGTCCCCAAACTGTGAGCCCGTATCTGCCGCTGTCATCCCCAGCTGGGGGCTACAACCTCCCTTATAACCTTCTCTGAGATGCTCTCTCAAAAGGATGTGACCTGAATTCATTGGACCAAGAATTTGCAGTCTGCTGATGATGACAGGCTGCCTCGCTCCAGTGCTGCTGTATCCTTGGCAAGATCTACCAGCTGCAGCCAGATGGACATTCGTCTTAGCCCGCATCCCCTCTGAGAACCACAAATAAATGGTTACCCTGTGCTCCCGAAAGAGGAGCTGGAACTCTGCTCGCCTGCTGTCCTCTCCACGCAGAGTGGGAGCAGGAGCTGACTTTATTTTGTACCTACACTGAGCACAGGGTACTGGGCACCTCATGCAGAGCCCCCTGGTAATGAGGAATGTCCCTCAGCTCTGTGTCCCAGGGCTGGAGCCTGTGATTGAAGCGCTCCCTTTCCTGGGTGCTGTTACATTTAAGTATTCTCGGGCCACAGAGCTGTCTATAAAGGTTGGCTGCCCTCAGTCGCGTTGCAACAAGCCTGTGTTCTGAGCCGTACTTTGATCCCGGGGATGCTGTGGCTTCAGGAAGCCCCAGAGGCTTTTGCAGAACACGACACCTAAGCACGATGAGAGGCGCGATGCGGTTTGCAGCGCAGCTGCGAGCGGCTGCACCGGCACCGCTCGGGAGGGAAGAGGCAGGCGGGAGCGCGGAGCGGTGGGAGCCTCCCGCGCCGCAGGGAACCTGCCCTGGGCGCAGAGGGACCCTCCGAGCCCTGGCAGAGGGCAGGGGCCTTCGCCCGCCCCCTCGCACGGGCTGTGCGCTCGCGGTGCTGCGGCGCAGCCTCCCCGGCACGCGAGCAGGCGGATCCTGCCCCGGAGCCAGGGCAGGCGCCCTGGGGACCCAGCCTTCGCTGAAGACGTGTGTGTAAATCATACGGGGGCAGCTCCCAACCGCAGCGCCTGTGCTTCCCTGCAAAGGGAGCAATCATATTTTCCAGCCACGTTTCCCTTTCTGTGTCATTAATCAGCCCAATGAAAGGAGCCTGAACTTATCGCCGCTCTTCAGCTTTCTGTTAAATTCACCAGCTGATCATCAGCTCTTATTTATGATGCCATGAATCAGCAAAGGGAAGAGCAATGTGTAAACTGTACATTATCCCCCAGACACTGGCAACAGCATCTGTCAGTGGAGATGCAGCGAGAAAATACTTGGGTTTCCCGGTCCCTTTGGGAGAGGCTGTGACAGGCAGTGCTGCCTCATGCCAGAAGTTCAGCTGAGGGCAGCCCGCAATCTGCTGATAGAAAAGGCAGGACAAGCACCACGTGCCATTTGGAGGTCAAGGAAGGTCCATCCATCCCCTCCGGAGCGTCTTGGTTGGGGAGCCTGCTGGAGAGGTGCTGGAAGCACCGTGGGCAGCTGCTGTGCTGGGACTGGGTTGCACAGAGCACGTCCCTGCCAGCGGGTGCTTGTCACCCAGGGCTGCTCCAGCTTTTCTGCTCTTCCCGGGACCTTTTCTTGCTCTCCTTTTCTTGTCCAGGAGCAGCACTGCGGCTCAAACACCGTGAAATACAATCTTCAAGACTTGCTGTATTTAAGAGGGATGGACACTGCAGCCAGATGTTTTACATACCTATAGGTTAGGGCATAAATACCGGCATTTAAATTGATGGGCTGACTCCTGTCGATGCTGAAAACCTGCAGCTACTACTGAAGCTCTGAGGTCTGTGGTGGTCCAGAGCTCATCTGCCCTGAGTGCTCTGACCTGAGGCTCTGGCACCATCTTCCTCTTTCAGCTGCATTAGCTCCCGAGCAACTTGAGAGGAACTTAGATGTGACGCACAGAAGATTATGGCAATTTTATTAAATGGTTTTTTTTTGTTTCTCCTCCTCCTCCTCAGTACTGCTGCTTGTTTCTATGGTCCAGCTGTACTGAGAACCTGGGAGCGAGGGATAAGGCATCCATTAGCCCAGGGCCGAAAACAATATTATAACTCTAAGCAGATTGGAAAGGTTTATAAATCAGGAATGATCAGAAAGGAATGGTATAAAAGCATTTCTGATAATGAGTCAGAGAGAAAGCAGCAGCCAGACTTCACTGCTGTGAGTGACAGATATTTATTATGAAAGGGAACTATTCTCATCTGGGAGAAAAAGGTTTTTTTACTGGTAACTACTAATTGACACCAGCAAAGCTGCAATCCTGCTTCAACAGCATTCCCGTCACCAGGCATTATGGCATTTAACGTTAACTACTTAAAAAATCTAAATGTAAATAGTTTATTCAAGAAAACACAAGATAATTCAGAGTGCAGTGCTACTGCAAAATGCAGCCTTTGCACAGCCAGCCTCTTTCCTGAAGCACTGAGATGGTCTCGGACAAATCCGTGCTCTGATGGCTCATTTGCACTTGGTATCTGATCTCCCTAGTTTGTTTTATTTTGACAGCGTTATGAGAGAATTAGCCTATCTCAGTACTATTTAAGTGTATATATATATGAAGGCTTCATTCCTAAAATCATTATTTATTTTTCAAGTCAATTCCAGAGTTAAAAGTTGGCCTTTAGATACACCAAGAACACCAGGATCCCTGGACTAGTGTCCTTGTCTTCAAACCTGCGCCTGGGGCAGCTGAGCACAGCACTAACCTGCACCCTCACGAGCATCAGGGGCAGTTATTCTGCGAGCCAAATTCCAGTCCTGCGTCTGGCAATCGAGGTGAGGCACCTGAATCCCATCACATTTAAGCCACCAAGAAACACCTTTGCAAGTGTAACATTTAATTTTCACAGATTCCAACAGTCTAGGCAGTAACAGGCACATCTTTATTTGATAAGTAATGTGGAAAATTGTATGAAATGACATTTATTTTCACATGCAGTCCAAATGATGAAGCAGCCTGAAATAAGATTTCAGGGACCTTGTCCTTCCTCCTCCGCGCTGAAGGGCAGAGTTTTCATCAGTTTCCTTGAAAACAAGTTCAGGCCACTTGCGTTGTCAGTGAGGGAAGATAGAAGGGAAAGACAGAAACCTTCCAAAAGCAGAATGGAGAAAAAGCAGAATAGCAACCCAAAGGACAGCAAACATAGGTTAATGTAGATGCATTTTCTTTCAGAACTACAAAATGCATGGGAATAATGTAGATACCAATCTGGGAGACTTCTGTGGTGAGCTGGGAGGCTGCACCCAGAGCAGGAGATGGGGCTGGAGCATTAGCTGATCACGGGATGACCAGGGACTGTGGGCAATGGACTTGGGCCCCTGGGAGGTGCCTGGGGGAGTATTTCTGCTGGTGAAGGGCAGGGGTTAATACCGCTCTGCGAGCGCCGGTGAGGCTGCAGCTCTGCACAAAGACGCAAACGCAAGAGGAAGCCAAACCCACCTTGCCCTTCGCCGGCCATGGTGGCGTGCCCCATCCCGCGCGGTCTCGGAGCGCTCCGGCTCCGTGCGGGACACCGCGGCCCCAGCTGGAGCCCTGGCGCTGTGTGTGGGGCGTGCGAGGCCCTGCCGGGGCCCAGCGGGCCCTGCAGCCGCCCGCCCGGCAGGCACCTGCGCTTCGGTTGCTCCCCTTGAATAATCTTGGGCTACTGGTGCCCTTTCACAGGCTCATATCTTTATTGGAGGCTGTTAAAGCCAAACCTCCCAACAGCAATAACAGGACTACAAAGCATTTCTAAGAAAAAGTACGTGGGAATAAGGCAGATACCGAGATCCCAGCCAATTTCAGTACAATACAAGTCTGAAGTATCCTTATAAAGTTAACAAGTCAAATTTAAATGTATACAAGGCTCGGGAGCATACAGGAAACAAGATCGGCCAAACCTTCAAAGGCCCATCATTGTCTTTCAGAAAGCCCACTGAAAGGCCCACGCCATAAAAAAGGTGTATTCAAGTGGCTGATAAGGTGATAAACCCAGTGGAGAAATGCCAGCTGAGAAGTGGGCACTACAGGGATGTTACAATGTTTTGCTCTATTGTTATGGAATACCATTGTTTTGCTCTTTTTGCTATTGCCCTGCAATAAAGCGTGATTCTGCTGGTGCGGATGGGAGGAGAGTTTGGCAGGTGATTTCCTCAGAGGCAGAGCAGCCCCTCTTGTGACCGGCTTTCCTGCGCTTTGCTGCGTGTGAGCCAACCTCTAATCCTGCTGCCGGAGACAGGCAGGGAATCCACGCTCATGTGTCCACCAGCACCGTCTCCATCATGCTCCTGAGCAGCACAAGTCCCAGAGCAGAATACAAGGCACAATATTATGTGACCTGGGGATTGCTAAATCTAAATGAACCAACTCACTCAAGGACCAGATTAATGCACAGCTGTGCTCATGAAGACCCAAAGATCAAGCACTCATTCAGCCTTCCTGAGTAGTGTTGGCATGGCCAGCTTAAGATGCCTGATGTTTCCTTCCCTGGTGTATTATTTGTGTCGAGCAGGCCACATTCTGAGTTTATCATGTGCCATGGTAAGTTTATACATTTTGCCCTTCAATTCCAGAGCATGAAACATTGCTACGTGACTCCAGTGACCAGCCATGCTCCCTAAAGAGCAAAGCGTCAAAGCAAACTCAACCGCAAGCCATCCACAGGCTGCAGCATAGTGGCACAGAAGTGTGTAAAAAATGCCCGGCCACAAAGACCTTGGAAAAATCAAGGTCATTTCATGGCTTGTTTGTGAGCAGGAAGCAAAACCACTTGGATTTGTTGACTCTGAGAAGACCAGCAGATCTGGAATGTGCCTTGCAGGACCTGGCGTGCAGGAATTCGCCAAACATAAAGCCTGTCAAAAATAATTTTGAAATGAAATGCAGTGTCCTAGCAGAACACACGTCGAAGGCATAAAACAAAACCAAAGTGCAAAATGTGGCATTTAAAGGCTGCATTCTGTCTAAACTGAATAGAAGCCACATGCATGTGTCTGAGATGAGGCTTTGGCCTGATTTTCTGCTTTGTTCGCAGGGGCTTCAGCGAGAACAGGCAGATGAAGGCCCCGTCTCCTTTCACGACTTTCTAGACCAGACTCACAGCCCGGCACCTTCCCAGGAGCAGCCTGAGTCAGCTCGTTATGTTCCCCAGCGGTCGCCGTGCGTGGACGGCTTCCCGCATCCCGGCAGTGGGACAGATGGTAGCACCAGGCACTGGATCCTGGGATACTGCGAGCCCCGCTCGGGCAACCCGGAGCGTTATTCCACCTGCTGGGAAGCGGACACCCGGAGCGTGTCCTGCTGCCGGGCCGGGGCCTGGGAGCGGGCGCCCTGGCTGCCCCGAAAGGGAAGCGCTGAGCACCAAAGCGATGCGCTGGATTTCCCAAAAATGTGTCAGCACTGAGGCTTAACCTTTATTAATTGGGGAGAGGAAGAAATAACGCTGGCAAAATATTGTCAAATACTTTAAATTAATGATTAATTCTAGATGGAATGATACCGTTTGATGTGGTCTTTGCTGGTTTGAACAGGAGAGAGGTGATTCACTCTGAAGGAATTTATAAAAACACAAGTATTTGCTCACGGACAATAAATACTGGCGCAGATAAAACGGGGGGATGAAGTGCTTGCCTTCATGATAGCAGCTCAGCCCCAGGAAACTTTTGACCCTCTCACATCTTAAATCAAGGCGGCTGCTCCGTGCCGAGGGGCCGGGGTGGCCGGGAGCGGGTGAGCCACGTGCTGCGGCGCCCGGCGCTGCTCCCGCTGCTCCCGCTGCTCCCGCTGCGGTCCCGCGCAGGGACCGTCCCCTGCTCGGGGAGGCTGCCGTGCGCGTGGCTCGGGTGTGCACAGTGCAACCTGCCACTTGGGCACTGTGAGCGCACGGATATGGACCTGGCCCCGCTGCTGCCGCCCTCCGCAGAACTGCCCTGTCTGGGAAGCAGGGGTTTACGGTGCCCGCTGGGGACGTGCGGGCCTTTGGTCTGTGTTGTGGAAACCCCTGTCCTGTCCCAGAGCTCTGTCTGAGGTTCCTCAGGACAGCATGGAGAGGACAGGGCTAGCTCGGAAATAGGCTTTTGACTTCTTAACTACTGCACTTTCTTCATCTCCTGCAGCAGGGGAGATGCCAGGAAGCCGCATTCAGTCGCCTGCTGTATCGCACCAGGCTCACTGCAGCAAGGACAGGGTAAAAACCCCGGCAGCACCTGCTACCACTGAGCAAGGCAACTGAGGTGCTGGTGGGCACCAACGCGGGTATGAGAGGCTCTAGGAGCAACTTCTGCAGAGCTGCTGCTGGGACAAGCATCGCTAGCCCTTTACCTGCCGCTCCTGGACCAACTCAGGGGAGAAGCTTCAGTTTTTTACAACTAACATTTTTACATGCAACAGGCTCTGGTGTTAGTGAAAAAGAAAATGGAGCATGGTACAACATGTGCCATTTTACCTCTTTTTCAGCCTCCTCTCCAATCTTTCAGGAAGAATATGAACTAAAAGAAGAGGGTGTCACTGTGAGGGAACGGCTGTAGGGGAGGGCACGTGTATTGATGAGCAAGATGGAGCTGCAGTGGGGGCTTCGTCGGTGCTCGGCGCACCTCACGCCGACTGACGATGCGTACCTGGGGGCGAGGGCTGCTATCCACCTTTCCCGTGGGAATACAATCCAGCCAGGATAACCCCTGAACCCTGCTGGGGCACTGCCAGTGACATTAAAGCCTTTGCATCCGCTGATTACTCTGACCTGGTGCTGGTTTTATTGAGACAAGATTAGCCCTTCTCGCTTTGAAGGGAGGCCTCGCACACACCATCACCTGCCCCTTCCCGATGCGTCGCACTCGGGAGCCGCAGTTCAGTCCCGTTCTTGGCCTCTGCAAAAATCTGGCATTTTTCCCTAAACAGCAAGGCCGCTCAGGATCCCCTTAGGCAGCCACTCCGCCGAGGGCCCCACGATGAGCCGGGCTCGGCAGCAGCGGAGCTGTGTTCTCACAGGAACAGGACGCCTCGACTCGAGCGCTCTGTAGCCGTGACCGGGCGAAGAGGCGAGCAGGGCGAGCGGCACCTGCGCCGGGCCCAGCTCCTACCTGCGGCAGCCCCCGGCACCGCCTTGCACCCCCTGTCAGCGAGCCTTTCATCGCGGGCCCTACTTAGATCAGGCTTTTCACAGCACCTAAACTCCTCGCAGTTGTTGTGCTTACAACACTTGTAAGTGACAGCGGCTTATGGTTTCAATTAACCCAAGGGCAGTTTGGGGACTATCTGATTGCGCGGGAGTGAAAGCAGGAGAGGAGAACAGGCCTTTTGGAGCAACGAGGATAGAGGATGTGGGTGTGGGGCTTCTAAAAAAGCAGATGGTTTCTTTCTTTCCTTTCTCTCTCTCTCTTTTTTTTTTATATTCTGTGGAATGGACAACCCAACAGCACATATTTCACCATCAAAGCCTTGCTGAAGGGAATTCTCCACTGCTATTTCATTTCTTCCTGGTGTTCACAGATCGTAAAGCAAACATCCTCAGAGGGATGGGAAAATCACTTCGGATGCAGGACAGCAGCAGGGCAGCCATAGGGACACCCTCTGTGCAGCACAGCCCTTCTCCGGGGGTTAGTGCTGCTGGGAGCACACACGGATTCTCGATGGCCACGTAGTGTCCCTTGCACAGCCCCTCTCAGCCCCTCTCAGTGTCATCCTGTGAAGGATCACGTTGGACCTGACACCCTGAGGATGAAGCACATCACCCTGTGCAGAGCACTGTCCCATGGGATGTATGGGGTGCTTGTCCCTGCAATGGCTCTTAAGGAACTCCCAGGGAAGCCTTGGACATTTTAGCACGAGGCTAAGTGCAGTGAGCAGAAGGCTGCTTAAAGTGTGGGAAAGTAGTCACTGAAAGGCTGGGCTGCCAGAGTGGAGGCCCCACTAAGTGCATGTCCTGGTGCTGTCCTGGGAGGAAACACTCACGGACCTGCAAGGGGAGATCCCACCTGGAGCCTTCCCTTCCAGACCTTCCCATGCAGGATTCCGGGTTACAAATGGCCAGAGGTGTGAAATCTTGTGCTTTGGGGAGAAACAGGAGGGAAGTGGTCATAATCCTAGATGTGAAAACACAACTCACAAGGAACAAGGCCTTTAACTTAATCTCACTGTGGTGCAAGGTGTTCAGGGAATTTTGGAGGAAAGATAATTAAGGGAAGAGGTGTAAATGGAAAACAATAATAGAAAGAAGGTAGGTCCAGGTAGGTCTAGCAAGGTGTCATGCTAACTTGAGATCTACCTTTTTTTTCTTTTAAGATATTGGCTTTCAATATGGAAATAGTATCTAATTGCTTCCCCTTACAATGCATGAAAGCATAAGAAGCACCATGGGAAGATGCTATTTAGAAAGGATGATATGAGAGATCAGTCTAGGACCTGCAAAACGGGGGGGGCGGTTAGAGTGAGAGTCAGCAATGGGCTGTGCACTGCTCTGTGCATGGGCTGCAGGGACACACATTGGCAGATCTGATCTGTCAGCAGTGGCTCAGACACAAACCCCAAGCATTTGGTGCTGAAATATGGATGCCATAGGTCTGGGAGACACTGACAGCAGAGAGGAGCAATGAATCATCTGGAATTAAAGGCTTTTCAGAGCGAAGGAAAGAGCAGGGTGAAACCAGGTTGAGGCACCTGTAGTGGGGACATGTAGGAACTTGTGCTTCCACTCAGCGTTTCGGGGTGTCCGAGGAGACAAGAGGCAGCCGGTCTGGCCAGTTAGGGCATGAGCCTGCTCTGCTGCCAAGCTCGGGGCAAGGGAGGCAAAGGCAATCCCAGGATGGATG
This sequence comes from Rhynchotus rufescens, assembly GCA_032273925.1. Taxonomy (NCBI): domain Eukaryota; kingdom Metazoa; phylum Chordata; class Aves; order Tinamiformes; family Tinamidae; genus Rhynchotus; species Rhynchotus rufescens. Next base: position 12,097 of record JAVCKT010024286.1, read on the forward strand.
AGGGAAAGCCCTTCCCCTGAGGCAGCTGCATCCCTGCCCCTCCAAGACCCCATCTGCTGAGCACCGGGCAGGCCAATCCCGCTTGGAAAAGGAAGATGTACAGGTGGGAGAAGGGCAGGGAGCTGCGGAGCGTGTCCTGCCGGGCTGATTGCAAAGGCAGGCGGCAGCGGGATATTCCTGTTACAGGCGCAAAGCTAAGCAAGAACCACGAAGGAAGAAACTGCTTAAGTAAATGACAAAACTGGCAGAGAAACAAATGGGGGTGAAATGATCATCCAGACGGGAAGGTTCTGGAGCAGCTCCCGGCAGAAGCAAGAAGAGCCAGAAAATAACCTCATTCCTAGCTGGAATTGGAGCCATGTGTGAAAGGGATGAGCTGATGCGGGCCTGTGAAAGAGAAGGTTGAGGCTCCAAGGGACGGGTGCCCCATGCGTCAGGTCTCCATGGCCCTATTTCACTACAACTTACTCCATATCACAAACTCATTCGTTATTGCGAGCCTGTAAAGGAGACACTAGAGAGAAAGACGAAGACAAGTCAGAGCCACACAGTCCTTCACTGAGCTATGTGTTGCATTTGTCACTTCCTACATCAGCTTCATGCCTCAAAGATGTTCTTCCTCCGAGGAAAAGGCATTCATGCAGTTCATCTCCTGAACAGTGAACCCCAGAGCCTGGAAGTGGACAACACTGAGGGGACAGTGCTCAGCACTGGCACTCGTGCCATGCAGGTAGAGCAGAGCAGCTTGCTCAGCCGGTGCTGCCCCACATCTAGGCAGGAGCAGGGGGCTGGCTGGGATGCGAGCGCAGCAAAACCCTCCTCTTGCTCTTGGGTCTCAGGGGAAGGAGATCTGAACAAGCTGCTGGACGAGGGTGTGTGCCCTGCGAATCGGGCAACTTGCTGCAGCTGGATGATCTATTTGCTCAAGTCCTCATCACTTGACTGACTTGCAATTTGGGCCTCGCCTGTGCTGTGCACAGCATCAGCCGGAGGAGCCACCTTTCTAGGGGCCCAGTGATTCCCACGCTGGCTTAGCTCCTGGCCATGCAGGAGTCGCTCTCCGTCACCCATCCTGCCGCAGCCTCCCTGCAGCCAGCGCGGTGCTCCCAGGCTGCCCTCATCGTGCTCCAAGGGAGTGCTGAGCCAAGCCTGCCCGGTTCCTCCTTGCAAATCGCACTCAGACACGTGGCGTCTCGCCTGGGGTGAGCACACGCTGAGGCACACGGGTGGCGGCGTCTCCCGCAGCTGGGTAGTTCCTTCCGCACGGGCACCCTGCCCTGCAGCAGCTGGGCAAGTCCCCACACGTGGGAGGGCTGGCTGAGGGCTAGGAGCTCTCCCGAGCATCCTGGGGGACTCCGTGCCTGTGTGGGGACCAGCCCAGGCCCGCTAAGTAACCAGGAATAGCGACCATGGGGTCGGGAGAGCAGCAGGGCTCGCCGGGAGCCCAGCACAGCCTGACGGGGCCTGGAGCGAGCTCCGCCGGAGAGTTTATGGTTTTCACACTCCGTCAGTCTGATGAATGGCTCGCGCTCCCTCGGCGCTCAGCGCCTGCAAGGGTCAATTACAGCGATTACTTCAAGGAGTCAAACTGGCTGCCGGCAGGGCTGCAGAAATCTTTGTTGCAGCTTCGGCTTTGTAAGGAAGGGACGGAGTGGCCAGGGGAGCGCCAGGGGATGAAAGAGGCTCTAGTGCATTCGGGGCAGGAGTCAGGAGGTGCAGGGCTGTCCGCTTGGCACGGCAGGCTGAGCAGCAGGAAGGACGGCGGGAAGGGTGGCTTGCTCAGGATGAGCTGCTCTTTTCGGTTAGTGCAACTGTGAGCAGCAGCTGGGGCTTGTGCAGACCCTGACTCGGCCAGGGATGGGCCTGAGGAGCAGACAAGGCCTTAAGGATAGTGCATATGGTTTTAGGGAGAAGCTGATGGGGCTGTTAGCAGAGAAGAGAGCCTTCTGCAGTCAAAGCAGTGCTCAAATGCAAGAGATGGAAGAGAACACAAACCTGGCAAATTAAATGGAGAACAACACTACAGCAATAAAAAAGATTTAAAGAACACCTTGGTAAAGGTATAAGCTCAAAGTAAACATGTTTTGATATATGCCAGAAAACTTACCAGAGACCCAGCACACATCATGGATGATCAATATGGGAACAAGGAGCTGAAGGAAGGCAAGGGTTTGGCAGAAAAGCCAAGGGGGTGGTTTGCAGTAGTGCTAATTACAGAAGCTGCTCAGGTGGCTCCTGCCCTGCACCCTTTTCCATTGGGGGCTGTGCCTGGGTCCCTATCCCATGCCATGAGCTGCTAGAAGACACAAGAACAACAGCCCAAGGCGCCAAAGAGTGGGATGTGAAGGACGAGGCAATACTTGCTGAGCTGCTGGCTGCGGAGGCGGTGGCACTGGCATGAGTCACCAGGACATTCTCCTTGCGGGTTAAAAATAACCAGTTAAAAGGCTCGGAGTCATCAAATGTGAGGCTGCCTGCTGAGCAGGATCTTTCGGAGTTAAACTTCAGGTTGGTAAGCAGGCAGGTAAAAATCAGTACTAGTGAAGGCAAAGCAGTACTGCAGGAAAAAGCAAACCCAAGTAAGAGTTCAGAGCATCCATGTTCAGCCCTCACCTGTATGGAGCTGTGCTAGCTCTCTGCAAACACGCTCAGCGGTAGGAGAGCATGTAAAGTGTAAAGAATGATTAGGAAAGGGGTAGAGAAAACATACAGCTGAATAAATGCTCCTATTGAATATGATGTACAGTTCTTTTATTTCAAAAAGGATGTAACAGGAATAAAATGACATAGAGAGAGGCCTCACGGATGATCAAGTGCAGAGGCTGGAGATATGATGAGGAAACATCAGATATCTAGGTCTCTTAAGCTTGAAAAATCTGGAGGAGACATGAGAGAGGACAAGGGAGCCAGAGTGGCAGGCAGAAGGTGAGCAGACATCCAGCCTGGAGTGGTGAGATGATCATGGCAAGAATAGGTCCAAAACAGAGTGAAGGAAGGACCTGTCCTCACCAGGCACTGTTCAGTTGTGAAACAGCTTGCCCCAGGATATTGCGAAAGCCATAAATGTGTGAGCTGGAAAAAGCTGGGCCAATTGGGGCTGTAAGCAGGGAGCCTAAGCCAGACGTGCTGCCTGCAAGCAGTGGGGTTGGGTCTTGTACTTGCCCCTTTCCCTCCTGCGCAGGCTGCTGTTAGCAGCGGGGCGGTGGGACTTGCTGCTGCAGCTTGGGGCTTAGGGCAGGCTCAGGTAAGGAAAACCTTTTCTCCAGCTGTGTGGCGGGCTGGAACAGATGGAGGTGTTTCTGGAAACACTTCCAGATGAAAAAAGCCTTTAAGTGTGACCTCAGGGCAGTGACCAAGGCACGCCGCCCTGAGCAGCTCCGGGGCTCAGAGCAGATACCAGTGCTCTGAAAAATGCCCTGTAAGAACAGGAGCGTTTAGCTCCCCAAATCCTCGCTTCTGGACCTCGTGGCACGAGCCCGGCTGCACGCCAGGAGCTGGAGATCCTGTGTTGGAAAAGAGCAGGAGGGCAATAAAAGCCTCTGAGGCTGAGCTAGAAGCAAGGAGGCACCTTCTGAGACACGTCATGATGAAGGGAAAAGGGCTGGGGAGGTGGCTGGGTGCCCTTGCTAGGAGAGAGCAGAGGTGTCTGCCTGCGCTCGCAGGGTTTGGCGCTCAGCCGCCGGGGAAGCACGAGCAGCCAAAAGGGTGGCTTGCAGCCAAGGAGCTTGTGTGGGGCACAGCAGTTTCCTTCCTATATTCCTGCTTCGGATCAGGGGCTCAGCACCTTTGTGGACCCCTCTTCGGCAGCCCCAACCCGGGCTGGCACGAGCAGCAGCACAGGAGCCCGGCGCCTCCCCATCGCCGTTTCCGCGCGCAGGAGACGCACGCGAGGGCCCGGGGGCAGCGCCGGGCGAGCGCGGCCGCCCGCCCGGGCTGGGGGTGGGATTTGGGGAGATTATGCCGCAGGAATTACAAAGGAGCAGACTTTCCCACAGCCCGCTCAATCGCTGCTCTGAGAAAGTGTGTGAGCCGAGCGGGCCCGCCTGCCTCACGGTGCTTTGGGGAGCGCGCAGGAGCAGCGCACACGGTTTTTAATAATTAAGTAACTTTAATTGTCCTGGGAAAGCAGTGCTTGCCTTGGGGCGCTCTGCGCACACTCATAATTAATGTTACCGGGAGAGATTAGGGGAAGGAGAACTGAGAAATGATTCACTTTTACTTTTTAAGCCTCTCTGTGTTAAAGCTGTATTATCCCCGAGTTTAAAGCCTCATTTAGCTGTGAAGAAAACCAGTGTACTTGCAGGGGGGATGAGGGGGAGAGGAAAATCGCCCGGACAGATTGCAAACAGCCGCGGCGAGGCTCAGCCCCACGCCGGGCGGTGGATCTGGCGCCGCAGACCCGGGCGCTGGCTCTGCTCTGCCTGGCCCGGGCACGTGGCTCCCGTCCCGAAGGAGGAGCGCGGCGCTGAGTGTGGCTGCAACTTTACCACACTGGTAAACTGAGTCACGGCTGTACCAGTAAGTTGGCCAGCCCAGCCTGCCCGGGTGAGTCTGTCCCAAGAAACACGGGTTGTGCCCAGGGCTCTCCAGTACTCCTCCCTGTAGCATTTGCCCAGCCCTGCTGAGAGCACAAGGTGGGTGGCAACGCAGGACAGCTGACAGTGGCTTTGTGGAGGCCGTTGGCAGAGCTGGTGAGGAGCAAGTTGTGGCTGGAGATTTCTATCCAGGCCACAGGTGCCTCCTGGGTCTGTGGAGGAGGGACTGGGCGGTGAGTTTTGGTACTGGAGTTTGACCCCATCCCGTAGATCTCCAGCTCTGACCGCCACAGATCGCCTTGCAGCACATGGTGAAGCTCACAGTGGGATGCTCGCACTGCATCTCCTGCAGCTTTCAAGGAATCGGGGGTCCCCCAAGTTCCCTCGCACCCCACCATCCACCCTGCCCTCTCTCCTTGGCTGCAAGCGAGGTGAGACCCGCAGAGCCCAAGGGAGGCTCATTCAGCACCCGCTGCTCGGAGCGAAACTGCTGCTTGGAACCAGCGTGGCCCAAACCCCACGGGGAGCCCAACTGACAGGCTCCATCCCAGCACAAAGCGGTGGGCAGGGACGAGAGGGGCCTGGGGGGATGCAAATCCTTCCTGATGCGTGCACGGCTTGGGATCTGCAGGGCTCGCTGGCGCGTTTCACCCACTTTAAAACCAACAACCTATTGGGCTGGAGCGGCTCTTTTCTTTCTTTCTTTCTTTCTTTCCTTTCTGATTTTTTTTTTCCCTCAAAGCAAATCACTGGACTCACACAGGACGCAAGGTATTTTACTCTATAGAAATCCTTTTTCAGGCAACTATGTCAAGAATGTTTTCATACTTTGGACTGGATGGGAAAAAAAAAAAAGGGCTTAATCCCCTGAGATGGTTATTTCTCTGAAAACAGACATGCAAATGCTGGACTTGTCAAACCTTAAAATGTTTTCTTTATTCAGGGAATTACTGCCTGCCTGCTGAGCCCGGGTAATGCTGACAGGCTAAGCCCCGGGCCTTGGCAGCAGAGCATGCAGAGTGTGGGAAAGGGCGGCTGAGGCACGCGCCAGATAAGATCATACAATAAATGATACAGCCCTCCGGAGCACACGGCCACT
>JAVCKT010024286.1:30540-41472 GCA_032273925.1 Rhynchotus rufescens
GCTGTTTGGCATGCAAGCCGGTTCTCACTGTTATCTGAGGTCATTTGACCCATTAAAGATGTATTATCCAAAAGTGCCTCTGATTTTGCATGACTCAGTGCTTGTGTCTCTGGCTTGGCATTCCCGCTCTGTGTGTTGAGCTCACTCCCAGCATTTGGGTTTGCATGTGGGAGCCAGCAACTGAGGAAACAGAAGAAACTTGTTTGGGGTTTCCAGGACCTCTGCACTAAGCAGGCAAATGTGCAGGACTGACTTTCCAAAAGGCAGTTCCTAAACAAGGAAGAATGATGGTGCCTCTCGGGGACGATTCATGAAGCACCATGTTCATTGAGGGAATAGATCACACGTCGCATCTCATTCCCTTCTCTCTCCAGCATAATATAATCACTTTGTGTGGGCTGGCAGCCTGACAACCTCCTCAAAAAATAACGCTCCATTATCACACATTACCATCTCCAGAAATGCCCTATCCCCATGTGCAACACCCTCTAGTTTAAAAACCATATGGTTTTTATGGAGGGAGAGAACAGAGAAGTGGCAAAAAGCGGTAAAAACACTACAATCCTTATTTCCAGTAGAGCCCTTCAGATCCTACAAGAGGAGGGGTGAAAAGTAAAAGACTGGAATCTCCTGCCCTGAAACCCTAAGAAAGGGTCAGCTCGGCTCCTTCTCTCTGCACATGGCACCGTGTCTGGTGCCTTCAGAGTTCATTTCCGAGTATGAAATGCTCTCGTAAACACGGTGAAGGGAGAGGGCTGAGAAGTGGGAATGAAGAGGATGAATGGGCTTTATCGAGCTGGCTCTTATCTGATGGCTGCTGAGTGAAGCATGATGAATTCCCCAACAACAGGGCTCTTGTGTCAGGAGGCCTCTTATCAGATGGCACAAGCACAGTGGTCTGGCAGTGGCCATTAATCACCCATCAGCAGTCTCTCCTCCAAAAAAGAAAAGTTACCTCTCCCCCCTTTTCCCTTTTGCCCCAGGCCCTGCTCCCAAAAGCCAAGGGGATATATGTCCCGAAAGAAATGCCCCAGATAAAACTCCTGGGTCACTGGGAAGGGCCTGGCTGGGTTGATGGGTTGATGGAGATCCCCAGAGGGTTCAGATAAGGAGAAGGAAGTGTGGGAGGTACGTGGTGTTAGGGAGAGCAAACACAGGCGGCTGGACCAGCCTCTGCTCCTAGATGTGATGAGTGGTAGAGGACAGAGCGCTGGGGACTTGCCAGGCCTTGTCCCAGGGCTGGCAGAGACAGCGTGCACCACCACAACAGGGTGACTAAGATTCCTCATGTGCAATATCATGGAGGCATGGATCTCTCCAGTAGGATCCAGGACATGGAGATCCTGCTTCCCGGATTGGCCTCTCTGTCCCTAAGGCCAAGGCACCTGCCCTGCCCAAACTGGGCCCACATTGGGCCTGAAACCCTGCTGGGTGTTAAAACCACCACCACATATGATGCTGGTTCTGGGGCACCATGTTTTTATTAGCTACCTGTCATTACATTTTAAGAGATAAGTTGTGGGGGAACACAATGGGGATCATTTTGAAGAGCGAGGTGCATTTTATTCCCATAAAATCCTCAGGCCCTGCCATATAACACAGGCGGATCTAGATTTCATGCAGCCAGTCTCCCGTGCAGCCACCCCCAGGACAGCGAGGGAGAGACCGTGAGGAGTGACTAATGCAAAGCAGCTTCCCAGAGCAAAGGGAGGAGACGCGCGGCCAACGCTCGCGGTTGCATCTTGGACCATAGCCCCAACAGCAGGGCGACCCTGAGGGGATGTCTGATGGCCAAGTATTCCCTTCTGCCTCTCTTACAGCCTCTTGCAGCACCAAGCCCACAGGGCAGCCCTGACCCCACAGGGAGATGGGCAGGCTAAAATCTGCGGGTATGAGTTGCTCCAGCAGTAGGACAGCCCCGGGAGCGCAGCCCTGAGGGCACCGCTGCAGTCAGCTCTGTGCATCTCCAGGACCCTGCGGGTGCCGGGGGCAGCAAGGGGAGAAGGGCAAGCAAGGAGGCGGTGAGCACTGCAGCAGGACGTGAGACAGGCTGGGTCCCATCTGGCCACAGGCATCCGCAGAAGAGCTCCCCCGCTCCGGCGGGATCCTGTTCCCTGCCGGGGCCACGCGAAGCGATCCAGCGGGAATTCGAGCCCCCTGTGGGGCAGGCAGGAGCCGCCAGCTTGATTCAGCTTTGCTGAGGCCCAGCAGTTATTGATCCCGTGGGGCACCTTAACACAGCATGCAACAAAGCCCCTCAATCCATCCACTCCCATAAAGCCTTTGACGCGCAGGGAGCGCACGGAAGGCAGCTGTGCCAGTTCGGGGGTCACGCAGCCCGGAAAGCTGCATGTGAGCAGCCCAGCTCCTGTGCTCCACGGGGAGAAATAAGGGCAGTGTGTGCCCCGAGGCCAGGCTGCAGCAGGGTGTGAGGGCTGGAAAGCCTCCCGGGGAGGATCAGCGGGTGGCGTGAGGTGCCAAAGCAGCGGCAGGCGCAGGCCAGACTGCACCGTGCCCGGGGACGGCGGCCGTGCCCTTTTGCTGTGCCTCTGCGGCCGCCCAGGAGTGCTGCCAGCGCGGCCGCCCACGTGCTCGGGGCGCTGCTGCCATCAGCATGGGCCGGCACTTGTCCCTTGGTCGCCTTTTCAGCCGGCGCAAAGGTCTCGCCGTCCCCAGGTGGGCTGAGGCGCGGGGCAGCGCTGCCAAGCAGGCCGCTGCGAGCGGAGAGGGCCAGGCCGCCCACGTGCGGGGCTGCGGCAGCGGCAGCGGCACGTGGGCCGGCAGCACGGGGCAGCGCCGGGGCCGGGGCGCCGAGCTGCCCCACGCGGCTGCAGCGCCCACACGGAGGCGGGCGGCCGCGCAGCGCTCCCGCCCTGCCGGCCTCACTGCGCACATTCCCCCTCTCATTAAATGTTAACCCCGGGGGGCTGTTTCGCACAAAACCTGTCTCTGCCACTCTCCGATGGACCGTGCTCCCGGGGTCATTTCCCTTCCTCCCACGGCCTCACATGGGGATCACGCCGGGCCAGGGATTGCTGTCACTTTTAAGGGGAAATTACCCTCTGGAAACTACCCTCTGGAAAAGGAATGCCAATGATCGACTGCAGTAAAGCTACTGTCCTTTGCCCTAGGCTGAGCTGGATGTGAGACATGGCCCTGTGCTGTGGCACACGGAGCCCCTGGGCCAGCATCAGGCCCCCGCTGGGTGGTACAAACATTATGTCATAGGGAGGCTAAACGCGATGAATGAGAGTTCATTGCAGTGAGTAATGGAAAGCGGTTGTCCCTTGTAATGTTGTCTGGCCATAAAATGTCAGATAGAAGTAAAAGTTATAAATACATCAGGGAACAAATAAGCACAGCCTCGGGCTAAGCCCGTGCTTTGGGGGTGTTGCTTACCTCCCGCTCAGTGCTCCCAGCAGCGATGAGGTGAGTCACAAGCTGGGGGACAAGGACATCTGCTCCAGGTAGAGGCCTGATCGCCACAGATTTACAGCACAGGGGCAGCTGCAGCAGAGCCGCATTACAAATCCAATCCTTTGGAAACATGCTGAAACACTGATGACATGAGTTTGCGTTTGTGTTGTCTCCTGCAATGGACTTCAGAGCAGTACAATGTGTTTCTGAATTTCATAGTACAGATTTCTGAATATCTTGCTCTGTAGCAGAACATTCTCAGCTGTATCATGCAATTAGAAGAGACCCAATGGTAGACATCTCTCCAGTTGCGCTGGCCATGGGATGTAGCAACGGAGGACATATCCTCTAAAATTTTAGGGAAAATATACTCTAATGGCAGGGATTTCTTGGCACATGAGAGAAACAATATCCTCTTAGCTATATAGTATTTGTATGTTCACGCACCGCCTGGTGTACACTTATTGACAGAACTACAGCCAAAGTCTTGAACATCCCAGGTGTAGCAGTCACAACAGCAGCCTTGGTATCCGTAAGCTCTGGTACCAATGATGCTGTTAGTGCAGACTTACAAAGCATAGAAGCCCCTCAGAACAAAATTGGCGCAGAATTAGCAAAGCAAGGGAACATGCCGGTGCCTCAGGAGCAGTAGCTGGAGAAGGCTTCTTGCAGCTGGACAGCACTGGCCAAGGGGCTGCAGACACTGCTATCAAAGAGAAAAGTTATGCTCAAACTGAAAATGAACTACATGCCATTGTGGTGGGCTGTCAGAAATGTCCCCAGTGTACGTATATATATATATATATATATGTATATTTATACACACACATATGCATATATGTATGTATGTATGTGTATATATATATACACACACACTCACACACATCTATACATGGCTACAACTGTTGAATCAGATCTCAAAGCCCTGGAGAACATTCTTGAGAAACTTCTAGTTTCTGCAGTGCCAAGACTTCCGAGCATGGTCTCAAAGTGACAAAGGTACAGCTTGGAAGTGAAACACAAGCCTGCAAGAGGAATTCCTATAGAAGATTTTCACCGAAGGGCAAGATGCACAAGAGAAGGAAGACTTGAAGGAACAGGTGCAGGCAGTCTTGCAATACTTACCCATGTCTACAAATACACTAGTGGAAAGAGTGAAGCAGAAAGCAATGAGGCAATAAATCTTTTAAAAGAAACAATAAGACCAGGTCAACTGGCATAAAAAGGAGCATGTTCCCTTGGCTAACAGAGACGTTAGGAATGAAAAAAATTAGAGTAGATGAAGGACAACAGATTGGCAGGGGAAAGGGAAAAAAAATAAACAATGAGCCCAGAGAAATTAAAGCCCTGAGACTCTGAGAAAGATTTCCAGGCAAACAATATATTTCAGAAGACTAGAAGGACTGGCAGCTCCTGCCTAGCATAGTGTCCAACAAGAAAGCTGGGCAGAAGATATCTTACCAGTTACAGGCACAGAGAGGGTAAATCCTGGATGGATTGTGCCATGAAAAACACCCTCCTGGGCTCCTCTGAGTAGAAGTTGTGATACATGGATATTTTTTTCCAAAACTCGTCAATTTTGGTTTTAACATTTAGTCTTCAGCACTTTAGTTTGGGTAATCTGGTTATGCAGAGAAGTGTCTCACTGCTCTAGCAGCCAGCTCCATCCTCAGCCCATCTGGTGTCTGGTGGCAGTCAGTTCCCTAGGCTAAGTTTTCACTCTCTGGAAAACTACTTCCTTCCCTTTTCGGCTGTGAATTTCCTCATTTTTCATTTCTTTGCATTCTTCCAGGGCTATAAGAAACAGCTAGAGGAGGCTCTTCTGCTATTTTTACCTTTGCAACCTGTCTCTGCAGAAAGTCAACAGCCTCTCCTGTTCATTTGCCTTTACCACATGAAATGAGAGGCTTCTTCACCTCCCAGGCTGTCCCTGTATATGTCCCCAGCTTGTTCTTTTGCAGAAATTTCCGTTTAGGAACATGCTGGAATGCTAAAGCTGTTGTAATGAGTAACACACTTCTTCAATGGGATGACGCTTGCAGAACGCACCATGTTTTACAGCTACCATAAATAATGAAATCAGTATTTGTAAACTATACTTGAAGGAATTCATTCTTTTCCAGAGATTTCAAAAGCATGTCATTTTTCCATATTGCAAAGTTTGCCAGTTCATCTATTTTTAGAAATTCTCACTCTATTGATGTGGTCAAGACAGTTCTTAAACAGCAAAGAGTGGCTGCCTGCCTTGAAGGTATAAACAGCCAGCCATGCAATGGGAAATGCTTCAGAAGAGAGCGTGTCAGACTGGTAGACATCAAAGTTGCTGGGTGGTGGAACTGCAGGGACAAATCAGTGTGCAGGCTGGATAAATAGTCATGAAAAAGCATCTTAAAAGTAACTTTTCTTGGCGTTCGGAGGAGTCCTAAGAGGAGTCTCACAGCCCTGGAAACCAGACAGATTCCTCACAAAACTCGCAGCACAGCCCTAGAGAGTACCAGCACTTCCTTGGAAACCTTCATTTACATAAACATGAAAGTAAAAACAAAGTTAAGCAAGCAAGAGGGTCTGTGAGACTCGCTGGGGCCTCACACCTCCCAGACCGTGCCTGTTAGTGCACTGGCTGTGCTCACTCCTTGGGTGCTCGTGTCCAACGCTGCTTCTCAGGCCAAGCACGTTCCCAGGTTGCTCACTCCTGGACCCTTGTTCAGCTACAGCCCATGTGCTGTGGTGTGTCCAGAGCAGACCTTGCTCCTGCTGTGCTCCAGGAGGATGCTGGAGTCCTTGGGGCTAGGGCTGAGAGCTTGTGACTGGAATTATGCAACCACAGCTGGGCCTTAAAGAGTTCTCAGCTGGGGAATTTCCCGCATCCCTCTTCCCTCTGGCCTTCTGAGTGAGACCGGTCATTGCCAGCCATCAGTTTTAGTAATAAAAACATATGGAAAAAATGCAACAGCTCTCAGCTAGATGGGGGTTGGTGCCCGAGTCCCATGGAGGAAGGACGTGCCGTGGGAAGCGCTGCGAAAAGCCCCAAGCACCTAACAGAGCGATGACACGCAAAAAGCCTCACCACTTTTCTGGGAGGCTGAAGACATCACAGCCCTTCGCACAGATTCATTTCTGAGTAAAACCTCCACATTTTCTTAAGTAACCACTTTGGATTTTGCATGACAGAGCAAGGCCTGAGCACAGCCTTCCAGCATCTCATGGGGCCCTGACTCCTGCCTGGAGGAAAGGACAAGCTGCCTGTGGGTGATGCTGGCCACACGGCTTCATTCCTTACTGGAGGACACTCAGATTCCTGGCAGTCATGGAGTGAGGTTGGACTTCAGCAGATGGAAGGGAAATGGCCCCTATGGAGGGAGATTTCTTCCACTCCATTGCTTCACTGAAATACCTTCCTGCTTCTCATATTTCTCATTTTATCCTTGTTAGAAGAGGAGCTCCAGCAAGAACAGCAAGAAACACCAGATCTCAGGAAGGAAGCAAGGAAGTGCTGGGCATGACTGCACAGTTCTCCATCTCTCCACTCATTCCACAGAGCCTGGTGCTGGCCAAAGGGGCCACATGATATCTGTGTCATGCCTGGCTCTTCCTTTGGCCTTTCTGTATTCCCACTTTCTTCTCCAGGGGCCGATTCCAGCACTGGACATGGTACAGACTGTGGGCAGCACTTCTGACTGTGCCTTCAGGCACCTCCAGCCTGGAAGCCATGCAGAAGAGCAAGCAAGCAAAGGTGCCTCATGCGTCCCAGGTGGAGACAGCCCTGTACACAGGACAGCCAGCTCCTGCAGCAGGGCTGGTGGCATCCTGCCAGCTCTCAGCATGCACAGTGGGAACACAGGGGTTTGAACCTCTCTTTGCAGATGTCAACCTACATCTTCTGTGACCTGCTGAGAGATGGGAGAGAATGACCCGCAAACACCTCCCCAAGTCCCAGCTCTCTCCCAAAGCTGGCTTTTCTGAACTGTGAGGCTCCCACGAACCTGGCCCTGCTCCAAGGTTCACGCAGGCGGCAGTGGGGCGTGAGGAGGAGGAAAGCACAGAGCAATCCATAACCTTTGTAGCACTCTCGAGAGCAGCTGTCTGGCAAATGTCAAGCACTGTCTAGGGCTATTTTGGGCACTTTATTTTTATTAAAGATGCTTTGAGGTGGGGGAAGGGCACAGAGAGTTTTTTTTCACTTCCAGCACCTTAAAGAATAAAATTCCAGGGAAGAACTTCAAGGCAACTTTGTCATGCTTTGGGGTGTCCCTGGAAGCCCTTAGGTTGAAGGACAACGGAGATGGATCTAAACTTGTCAACAGAGACCTCCAGAAGCAGCAAGGCTGCCACAGCAGCTCATGCAGAGACCTGGAGGTGGCTTATGCCATCAGCACAACCTTGGCATGGTTGACCTGTGCCTCTTGCTGTCCAGCTTCTGAGAAGGATGCTCTGGATGGAAACCATCCCTCAGCTTTTTCAAAGGGCATCGGCCACTTCTCTTAGTCTCACAGCAATCCCAAGAGAAGGCTAAGACTACTCCAAACACAATTTCCCTCGGGTTTGTAGCTCGGGTCCTTGTCACCTGGCAGTACAAGAACTCAAAATCACTGCACACTTGAAAATCTGTTTAGCAGCCTGCGAAGCACATGCTGAGCATATCAGCTGCAGCCTCGGCCCATTCAGTAACACAGTCTTCGAATATCCCTCCTGAACAGTGCCATAAATATAGTCTTAATTCTGAATGTTTTCTTTAGCTTTCCCATGGGCCTCAGCCTCCAAGCCCCAAGAGCCCTCAAACTCCTTTGCTTTTGAAAAAGCCAAGAGCAAGAGCCAAGATAATACACAAGGAAGAGCATAGCCTCTAATGATCCTGTAAAAGATTATACAGACTGTAACTGGAATGTCTAATGTGAAAAAGTTCCTGATGAAAGAATAAGTCTTCTTTCCAAGAGTGGAAACAGTTGCAAGAAGTCTGTCATTTCAAACTTCTCTTCTGGTGAGCCTGGAAAATGAAGGAGTCCTCATTTTTAATGTTTAGATTTTCTTTTCCCCCTACATGAACCTCTTTATCAGAGACAAAACTAACACAGAAGTAGGAAAAAACAACCTCTCAACATTTTTTTGCTGTACACGCAAAAATGTAAATACAAGAAAAATTGCTCTGTGTGATTAGCTAATGATCCGAGAGGCTCATAGGTCTTACCACTGCTCAGTAAACACTGTGGGCTAGGTACAATTTTTTAACAAACCCAGCCCTTATCTCAGAAGCTGTGCCGGGGTGCAAAGCACGTGGGTGCAGCTTGCCACAGCCCGGTGCTAGCACTGGTTGGGTCTGAACCTTGGGACTGACTGCTCTGATCCCAAAATACTCCTCAACTAGCTGACAGCAGCCTGCTTGCCTGGCTTGTGTGGCTGTTCCTCTGCCAGTTTTAAGTATACCACGAGCAGCTTTGAAATTACAGAAACAAGGCAGCTGTTGCCTGCCATGCTAGAGCACGTTGGCATGTTTCAGACTGGTGAGCCCGATCCATCCTAGAAGGTTCAAAACTGCCTGCTGAGATCTTGGATCCTTCAGTGGTTATCCATGAGAGCTCCTGGAAGATGAAGCAGCACCCCAAGACTGTCAGACACAGTGTGTATCTTGTCAAGGGGAAAAGGAGGAGTGTGAGAGTCATGGACTAGCCATGATAGCTCCAATCCTAGAAAAATGCTGGAGTGAATAATCTGACACAGTTTTGTAAGCATCTGGAAATCAGCACAGAGATGAGCAATATCTGACAGGGATTCATCAAGAATGAAACATGTCAGGCCAATTTAATTTCCTCCAGCAGCGGGGTACAACAAGCCTGCAGGCAAAGAAGTAGCAGTGGATGTGGGACATAAAATGCAGACAGCTCTGGACACTCTCTGGTGTGACATTTTCATAAATGGGAATGTGGTCCAGGCAAAGTGCTATAGGATGGATGCAAAGTGAGTTGGGTAACTGCGTTGAGAGACCAGCTTTCAATGGCTCACTGTCACGCTGGAAAGCCGCTATTGAATATTTCCATTAACGGCTAGCGTGATGAAACAGAGGGCATATTTATTACTTTTGCATGCCACACAAGGCTGGGGCTGCAGACAGAAAAAGGATTGTGACAAGCTGGAGAAACAGTCTGAAAAGCAGCGAGGAATAGATGGCAACACACTGATGTAGGTACCATTGGCAGCCCAGGCATTGGACAGAGAGCCAAAAGGCCTGAGGAGGTTCTGCAGCGAGGAGAAAGGGCCTGTTCTCCAGACCTTTTTGATGGGATTTGGTGGTGGCCCCCAAGAAGATGCTTTGGTCTCTGTGGATGTAGTGTGGAGGAGCCTCTTGTAGGCTCCGAGTGTCCCTGAGAAGCAGGGATTGCCTTTTGTGCCTGCTGAAGCCTGGTTTGTTCTTCCACTTTCCAGCCTGCCCCCTATGAGAATGGTGTCCACATGGGGTTAGGGCCCCATGGTACTTTTGACTCCACGTGGCCAGATACGTGTGACAATTTTTGATGGAGAGCAGCAGCATTTTCCCTCGAGTGGGATGGATCAGCTGTGCTTGGCCAAGGCCTTGGCACACATAACATGGCACAGAATTTATGGATTTTTAATTCTCAGCACTGTGGCCCGAGTGATTTCTGTATTAACTTTCCTTAGTTTAACAGAATAAGCTGTCAGCAGCAGTCGCATGGCCACTGTTAAAAACGGTGGTGGAGGCAGGATATATAACAGCACTAGCCTAAAACCTAAGGCATCAGTTGCAGAAAAGTCGTCCAGCTACAGCAAGAGAGGGCTTGGCAAACTGGAACCCAATTACAACAAGGTTGTAATTTCTGAACATGACAACGCTGCCATGGCAAGGCAGGGCTTAAAATCAGCTAAAATCAGTTTCTGTAACAGGAACAAGAAGTGCAGAGAAGACAAGGTGAGCACAGAAGGCCAAGTGCCTCCAGGCCACAAATATGCAGGTCCCTCAGTCAGTGGCATCTTTTACCCCCAAAACTCCTAACAAAACCAGGAAACACTTCATTTTTATCTCAACTGGTCTGCAGGAGTAACCAAGTAACAAACCTCCCAAATGCTGGGTTTCTTTTTTCCCTCCCCCAGGCCACCCCAGTGCTTCAAGAAGAATGTAAACGAAACCCAAACCTTTTAGAAAGGGAGGAGGAAAAAAAAGAAAAAAAGAAAAAAAAGAAAAGGACAAAAAATTGAAAAAAGCAAAAAAAGCAAAATGAAAGAAGAAAAAAGCAAAAGAGAAAAAAAAGAAAAAAGCAAAAGAGAAAAAAAGAAAAAAGCAAAAGAGAAAAAAAGAAAAAAGCAAAAGAGAAAAAAGAAAAAAGCAAAAGAGAAAAAAAGAAAAAAGCAAAAGAAAAAAAGAAAAAAGAAAAAGGCAAAAGGGGGAAAAACAGAAAAAAGCAAAAGGGAAAAAAGAAAAAAGCAAAAGGGGAAAAAAGAAAAAAGCAAAAGGGGAAAAAAGAAAAAAGCAAAAGGGAAAAAAGAAAAAAGCAAAAGGGAAAAAAG
>JAVCKT010024287.1:0-11482 GCA_032273925.1 Rhynchotus rufescens
TGTGCCACATGCTGTAGGTGTGCCTGCTTGAGCAGGAAGGTTGGACTAGATGATCTCTAGAGATCCCTTCCAACCTTGAATATTATGTGATATGTATCTGTGATATATGATAATCAATGATTTAATAATTAAGTATGCAACAAAAATACATTTCAGAAAGCAGGAGTAAAGAAAAAATGAATGAAACAGCAAACATAAGCAGGAGATTTCAAGGAAACTTGAATCACATTTACGTACATAATAAGTGCTACTGGTTTAATACAACTTAAGTTTTATGATAAATGCCAACATACTGTGAATTTGTATGTTTGTATATATATTTGGAAATCTACATCACACTTTTCAAAGTTTCTTGGCAAATACAATCCACTTTCTTAATAGTGTGAGCTTTAAATTCTCAGCCACTTATGTTTGGAAACATTGGAAGCATCCTTTGTTGAAAATTTCGGCCTCTGTATTTCTAATATACAATAATACATGAAATCTAGGGGACCTAACAAATAAAAGAAAAAGACTTACACTAGGATTTTCACATATACAGGTAAAGCAAGCCAGTTTTAACCCAAATTATGTTAACACAAATAAACAATAGTCCAAATTATGATTTCTGTGTAAGAATAATATGTATATTTTTCCCCCATAAATGACATAAACACAGAGTAATATGAATATCCAGAGGAAACGATGTAGATAAATTTCAGAGTTTCTAACCTACTAACTGAATGTTCTTCATGTTTTTGTTGATTTTCATAAATGGACCTCTCAGAAACAATCATGCCAGGCAAGTGTAAAGCCAAGTAAGAATGGAGGAAAATATTCATTGTGGGACTAGTAAAAGAAAGGGATAAGAATAAAATTTGATTTTATACAGTACATTTCCAGTTCAAACTTCTACTTAAGTAAAAAGGAGTAGAGTCTAAGTATGAATTTTATTATTCTTCGTGTATTACATGCACACAACAGAAATCAAAAAGACATAAGATAATATGACCAAACATAAGAACACTATAATCACAAACCAAAGGGTATACAAGTTGTTGATCACAAGCTCTCAAGGTTATGATTGAAAGAGTATCTATATAGAGAGATAATATAGCATCTAAAAACCCCCAACACCAAGCAAGCCCCCTTGCATGTTTTCTTTGTCTAACAATCAGATGCAAAGAGGAAAAATTGTAGATGCAAAGACAGTGCCATAAAGTTTTATTCATCATTTCTGATTGTAAGAAAGATAAAATGAACAACTCTAACTAAGTAGGTAGCCCACACACAATCATTTCAATTACACCCATTCAGGGTCATTTGTGACTTTCAACTCTTCAGGCTACTACAAAACTTGAACGCAGAGAAACACTGCAAAAAAAAATTATCAGGATGCATAAATAAAGCTCCACTACAATGAAAGACTTTTTATTTAAAAATAATGAGAAACTGTAGAAAATTACAGACATTATAATTCAACTGGTAGACAAATTGTATCAAGATTGCCCTTTTTAATGGTGTCATTCATATATTTAATCGTGCTTCTGGTGGTATAATATGGAAAGTGTAGGCATTCATAGAGACATGTAACTGCTCCTTATTTCCTCCTCAGTCAGTTTAATCATGCGGTCTAATCACAGCACATCTAAAAAAAATGTTAAAAGGAAATGAGAACAGTGAGATAATATGAAAATTACACATTTTAACATTACTGTTTAAGGCACAGTTTATTATTCTTATTAATCTTTGCAGAAACTATTGCTTCGTTCTAGAAATGTACATACAGTAATAATCAATTGAACAGTTTACATTATTTCATGGCTTCCTTTGAGCTGAACTGCTGTAAGTGAAAATGCTTCACGAGTAGCATCAAAGAAAACTGAGAAACATAGCCTCCTGTTAATGTGTAATATCTGATATTGCAACCTACACATCTGAACATTACGTACAAATGACTGAAATAATGTTCAAAACTGAAATAATGTTCTTAAATCCATCATTACAGGTATCTTCCATTCTCTATAGGCATAACTCTAGTTTTAAAGAGAAAAAGACTTGTCATAATAAAGAAGGATAAAGATAAAAAAAACCCTACACTTTTATCACTGAGGTGGCTTGGATTTAAGGGCTTATCACTGATCACAAGAACTAAGTCTTATTTGAATTTGTCAAATATAGTGAGAAGTGTGACTGAGGAGTTTTATATAATTTAAGCATCAGAGTTAAAGAGTTTTTAGGATCATATTAACTGCATTTGAGAAATATAATGTTCAATATTTAGCACCTTCTAGGTTTTTAATCAGTTCAGTAATGATTTTGATTTAAGATCTTGACTCTTCTGTAGCTGGTAGTATAATAAAATATTTGTCCTTTACAACAAGCTGCCTTGAAAAAGGAAAGACTAACAGAAAGACATAGCTAAGATGTTATAATCCTCAATGTTAAGATAAAAGTTACTCTAAATTCTTCATTAAAAAAAAAAAAAAATGCTAATTTCCTGTGAAAGATGAGTAAAAAATGAAAATAGAATTTGTGAAAGAGGTTTCTAAATAGAAACTGGAACTAATAAAATGGAGTGGTGGCAAGAAGAAATAATGTTGTTTTATCAGGAAAATTAAGAAGGAAAAACAAATGGAATTAAAGACATGTAAGATGCATTCAAATGTGTTAGACAGGACAAAAACTGCATCCAATACATTATTCAGATTAAAGGGATCTAGGGTTGGATTTTATGAGTCCATCTTTAGGTAACAGTCAAGTTTCCACATTTGTAGTGCCGTGGGTTGGGTCTAGATGTCTGCGTACTGCACAAGGCACTGATTTGCATGTTACATGTTTTTCTTTTTACCTGCAATGATATAAACCTGAAATTTTATTTTTTTTTTTTTTTTAGTCATAGAAAAAAAGTAGTCTTTTCTTTTAGAGCTGATGTTCCTCTGAGTCACTACTACACTTGCATATCCAACAGCCACTGGTCATGGTGATTTACCATTGATAATATAATGAAGACAGATTAAAAAAAAATCCATATATTAGCCATGATCTTATGGGAAGAATATTCCAAACAGTAGGCAATTGAGCATACATATTGTAAGCATAAGTCAATGTAGTGTTTACATACATATCTATAATTGCCTCAGGATCTCATTACTCAACATTTAGTTTGAGGAGGAGGTAAAAGAAAAGGCAAAAATGAGGTTTGTGATATTTTAAGAAACATAAATATTTTGTTATTTTCATGGCATAGGCCCTCTTTACTTGGGGCTGGTAAGGCTGCACCTTGAATACTGTTTTCAGTTTTGGGACCCTCACTATAAGAAAGACATTGAGTTGCTGTAGCATATCGAAAGAAAGGTGATAAAGGGGCTAGTGCACAGACCTTATGAGGAACAGCTGAAGGAGCTGGGGTTATTTAGAGAGTCTCCTGGAGCACAGGAGACTGAAGAGAGAGACTTTATCACTCTCTACAACTACTTGGAAGGAGATGGTAGTGAGCCTGGGGTTAACCTCTTCTCTAAAATGACTATTATCCAATAGGACAAGAGGAAATGGCCTTATGTTGTGCCAGGAGAGGATCAGATTCAAAATTAGGAAAAAAATCTACACTGAAGGAGTGGTGAAGCATTAGAACAGGCTGCCCTGGGTAGTGGTGGAGTCCCCATCCCTGGCAGTGTTCCAACAAACGTGTAGATGAGGCACTTAGGGCCATGTTTGAGCAGACATGGTGTTTGAAGGGTTTATGGTTAAACTCAAAGATCTCAAAGGTCTTTTCCATCTATAATGTTTCTAATTTCTTGTCAAAATTCTAGAAACTTTACTTTTATAGCTGATGACACTAGTGTTATTAAATTGTACTTTGCACAAAATAATTGAAAAACAGAGCAAATAATTACTATGAAGAATGAACAGTAAAGAGTATAACTGGAAGAACTCTTCATTTTTTTAATCTCTGCAGGAATTCTCTCATCCATAGAAAAATATGCCTAAAAGTTTCTTTTTACATAATCTAAAAGAAGAAAGAGGTGAATTGTACCAACCAGCGGACATTTTTCAGAAGTAGACGTTACTAAATAATCTCCACTGGAATTTCTCTTTCTTCTAAAGTATTAGCATAACTCACACAAAGAAGAACAAGAAAAAAAAAGTATACGAAACTTAGAAATGGCTCCATGTGAGATTGAATTTTGAATGTGGCCAGCCCACAGTATCTCTTCAATCAATGTATTATCCTGAAAAAAGTCATGAGAGAGAAGTCCATGTATAAAAACCTTTGTATAGTGTTCAAAGTTGGAGCTTTGCTCAAACCAGAGCATAATATTTTAGTCAATTCATTGCACTGTCATGCTCTGATATGCCATTTTGTGGCTCACAGCATATGAGATATTGCAGTAGGAAACAATAACAATTTTCAAAGTGTACTTTGTATAATTTGTACTTTATCTTCTTAATTAATGCCCTATTTTTTTTCAAAATATGGATTTTTTATGGATTTAAATCTATTTAATCCATTTAAATATGGATTTTTTTCCTAAAAATTAAAAAGCACTTCATCAGTAGTTTTTCTATTTGTGGCTTCATGTGAAAGGAATTTTTAAAAAGTTTCTTCTATTTTTCCTCTTTTAGTGGAGAGGGAACAAATAGACATCTATGAAGTTTACTTAAATAGGAACATAAGTGTGTAAATTTCACCAGCTTCTTAAGTATCTCATTTCGAGCTTTATCTAACTCTTTAGATAGCTTTCCAATATCCTTAAATACTCTTGCCTGAATATCTCAGAAGCACTTCAGTCAAGATGTGACCTATCTGCCAGACATAAGTTCTACTGTGTTCTGCAAATTGGGTGGGAATTTCTGATCTCTTTTGTTAAAATAGAATCTTACCAGGTATTAGAGCAATTGTCCCTGGATTATTAAAGACTTGGACCCACATAGAGATTTGGAAGGAGGACTCATCTGTTGGAAGGAGGACTCAACCATGGTCTGGGGCCTCTCCATAAGTCTGAGGCTGATGGTCCCTTTGTCTGCAGGAGATGTACAGTGGTTGAGGATTTGACTGAGTTGCCAAATCAGGGAGCTGTGGAAGGAGCTGTTCGCAAACTGTACAGCCTCATACATGATGAGAAAAAGATTGGCTTAGTCTTCTCTGAGTCTTTGCAGCTTTAGGAGGCCAAAGCTGTCAGAAGGGCAGGCAAAGGCAAGGATTATCAGGACAAAAAGTGAAGATTGCCACAGACTTGAAGGTTGGAAGCTGGCACAAGGATGGGGCTCCTACTCAACCTGAAGACTTGCAAGTTCAAAATAGATTCACTGCTGTTGTAGCTGCAGAGTTGGGCACCCTGATTCTAGGGGAGACCAAAGGTAGTGTCTTCTTCCTTCCTACTGGTGAGGAGCAAAATCCTGACAAGGACTGGGTGTATGCTGTGAGTCAAAAAATGATTGTGCAGCTGCTGTCAACAACAGGGTTTCAGTTTCTGTAACCATGGAATCCTCTCTAAGAACCAAGAAATATTTGGTAGAGATGATATCCACCTGACAAGATGGATCAAAAGTATTTTTGCCAGCAGACTAGCCAGCTTGGTAGGTAGAGTTTTAAAAATGAACTGAAAAGGGAGGAAGATGATCAAATAAAAAGGTGTCATGGCCAATCAGCACAGAATCTTATTGCCTCAGTGTTTAAATGTGATTATATATGTCATATTTTGAAAAGTTGAAAAAGAGTGTTATCCTCATACCCCAGATGGAAGAACCATAAGAGACAGAAGAACCATATTTTACTGTTTCTTTGCCTCTAATACGTATAGCGAGAAGCCATGGTAATTTTCAAAAGTGCTTAGGAAATGCTCCCTAAAATATGCATAAGCTCTTCAGAAAATCCCATCTGATACCTTTATGAATCTTTAGATATTTAAAATCAGTAAAAATTTAGTCTCAAATGAGTTACCAGAGACCACAAAGGAAGCCCATCGCACAGCAGCATATTGAAACTGGAAACCTAGCAAGAGGAAATACCTGAAAACAGTCATCATTGTTCTAGAGGGAGCGCACCCTACTTACTAATAAGAATTCGTTCAATTTCCATTTCAGCTACTGTCTAAATGGGATGGGTCAGTTTATTTGCAGCAACTGTGTCCCTTTTATATTGAAAGATATGCACTTGTGATTAAAGTAGAGACAATACTATATCTCAGACCAATACCAAAGTGATCCATTTGAAGCATTTTTTTTATTGTTTGATAATAGGGTGTTTGTGGTATTTATATACGTATACTTGCTAATATATGCAGGCATACATATGCAAACAGCCTGGTTATGAAGCAATGTATTTTTAATAGTTTTTTGGCTCAAAATTATATAAGGATGATACATCTTTTTAAATAAAATGGTACAAGCATTCCAGTACTTTGATGAGACCCAAAAAGCACTGCTGTCTCTTCTATTTAGAAGACAACTAATCATCAGGATCCTTGAATTGTTTGTTTGTATTTCTCTTGTCATCCATCATACTCTCTTATTTTGATAAGAGCTAATAGGATACAGTCTTGTCCAGTTTCTCTTGCTGTCCTTATATTCTAACCTTGTATGGTATTTTCATCGTGTGTAGTTGCTTCCTCAGGTTTCCTTTCACTGATCCCTCAGATGATAAATAAAATTTGCAAACTTTTCACATCTTCTGCCTTATTTGGTTTCACCGGTGCTTCAGCAATATTTGAGCCATATCTTACAAGGGAGACATATCTCCCTCGATCTTGATGCTTGTTCCAACATGTTTTTTCTTTTTCACATCTTGTTGGTGCTCCGGACAAATCTTGATTTTGTGGCAGTGTACACCTCTAAAGTTTCATTAGTTTCGTTTCTAGTTTCATTAGTAGAGTGTACTAGGATATCACATTTAACTGTGTATTTTGAATAACCAATTTTTTAACATTTCATTGATAAAAACGGGGTCAACAATAATTATTCAAGCAAAAAATGTGCAAGATGTAAAATGAACAGGAAAAAGGATAAGCCAGAAGCCAAGTTGTTAACATTCTTGACAATAAAATGTCAGAAACATTATTTACATTTTTATTTCCCTGTATTACTGACCATTTCATTAAAGCAGCGTAAAATCTTCAGTATTCAAATAATGCTCCAAATATGCAATCACTTTCTTTTTTGTTTTGTTTTATTTTTTATTTTTTGTTTTTTTGTTTTTTTGTTTTTGATTAGTACAATATGCTTAGCCTCTAATTTATGCAACATCAGTAAAAATAATACATATGTTAATCATGCTAACTGCAAGAAGAAAAAATAACATATCTAATGCTAAAGTCACTTGCACACCAAAACAATTTTGGGTTTGTTTTGCAGTCTTCTCCTGGAAAGCCCGAGTGAAAGGAGAGAGATGACTTATAACATTACAAGTGCTAACAACAGACAGTGCACTGCTGAATATGGTGTTATTCTAAACTAAATGTCCATTATGCATTTAATTGAGCATTATATACACACTACTAACCAATTAATTTCTAATGGCCCACTTGACCAGAAGAAATGTTTTTCTTTTTGACAGACAAATAAAACAAGAACATGATTTTTTTAATCAACACCAGTCATTGACAGAAATAGTAGACAAGTAGTTTATATGACAAAGCAAACACATTTTTATGATTGTTTGAAATCATAGATTATAATCATAAATATAGATTATAATAAACTTAATGTGATACAGAGTGATTTCAGTATCTGATCAAGGCTCTTGAGACCAACTATCCACCTAAAATATATCAATAGCTTCTGTTGAAGAAACAGACTTTTGCTGTATCTTCTACAGATGAAAAGCAATTTTATTTCTCATAGCTTGGAATGAAGGTAATGACAGAGTACACAACTCGAAGCTCTGTAGGGTGTGGATTTTCTTTTGGCTATTCTTTTTTCACTATATCTAGGATTCTTGAGCCCATGTTCTTGATTAGAGTCTCTTGCAGAATAACACAGTTAATAAGGTAATAAATGCTTTCAATCCTTGCTACTCATCTGTGTGAAAAGAGTTTCAGTGCAAACCTAAGTCATGCAGACTGAAGGTATTTTTGAGTTAAAGAAATAATGAGAATTATGACCAGACTTGAAGAGCAGGAAGGTAAGGGAGAGAAAAACTTGCGAATTCTGAAAAGAGACAGGAAGAATTTAGGTTAGGCTTTTCATTTAGTGATACTTTAATGTGCTTAAAGCAGAGGAAAAACTGCATTGTCACAGAGCTATAATAATTCTATTTAATTCTAAAAAAAATAGGTATATTTTCAATTGGAAATCCAGGTCTTTTTGTGATACCTTTAAAAGAAAAAAAATGCTAGTAAATTATCTAGTTTTTCAAAAGTTCTTTCAGTCTTTTTTTTTTAATTTAAAATGTCATTAAAAAGATTTTTAAAAGATAAAATGTTAATTTGTAATTTTTATATGGATTTTCATTTGACACTTTATTTAGTATTATGTGTGATATCATAACATACTGTATGTGACAGTACTGTACTGTACATACATACTGTACATACATACTGCATGTGACATTATGATGTATATGACATCATAACATGCAGATAAATATTTTGAATTTGAGAAAAAAAAGTGTTCTACCAGTTCAAGACAAATTCTAAAAGTGTAAAATGCTTCAAAAACTGACAGTTTATCATCTACAGGAGATTAGCTTTTAACTGAAACATTTGTAGTATTTTGCAAGATTTTGTGTTTTCTCTCTTTTTTTTTTTTTCTGAAAGTCTTTCTACTAGCAGAAAAGGACATAATATGCCTTTATACTTACACATGCTTA
Organism: Rhynchotus rufescens; assembly: GCA_032273925.1. Taxonomy (NCBI): domain Eukaryota; kingdom Metazoa; phylum Chordata; class Aves; order Tinamiformes; family Tinamidae; genus Rhynchotus; species Rhynchotus rufescens. The sequence goes on from JAVCKT010024287.1 coordinate 8,789, forward strand.
TAAGGTAGAGTGTATTTCATTGACAGAAGAGATGAGAATTTGACTTGTGGCATAAACAAAAATGTCCAAAAAAAAGGGAAAAAAAAACCCAATTATATATTACTTGGGCCAATTAAAAAATCACTGCAGCACAGTTACAAAAAAAATGTTTGAGATAATAAACTCAAAATTGGGACAGAAGATAATTCCTTTCTGTCAACTTATAAGCTATTTTGTCATTAAAATATCCCTGATTCCAGTAGGCACAGACTAGAATTACTATAATATCTTTCTTTTTTTTAATTTATTTTGCATTGAAAGATTCAAATGAACATAGTTAGTCTCTTTCTCTAGAGGTCTTCAAAACCCACCTGGATGTGATGTGTCCCTGCTTGTGCAGGTCAGGTTGGACTAGATGATCTCTACAGGTCCTTTGCAACCTCAATCATTCTGTGATTTGTATCTTTTATTTTCCTTTCTTTATTTTATGAGTTAATACAGTTATGTCTCTTTAACACAGTCACTCTAATTTAGTTTGTATAGTTCTATTTAGTTGTATAGTTCTATTAACTAATTTAGTTTGTATAGTTCTATTAATTAACTATTAAGTTTGTCCCAAGGGCCATGTATGATGCATTCCATATGTTCACATTCTGGATTTTTTTTTTTATTCATCTGCTGAAGGTACTTAAAAACATGTAAAGAGCTGTCTGAGTTTTATATCTGAAAATATGCCCATATATTATAGCTCATACATTATATATTCATACAAATTAGGTCACCTAGAAGAGTCAACAAAGATTTACCAGGGCCAAATCATGGTTAAGCAACCTTTTATTGTGAAATTACTGGCTATGTGAATGAGAGGAAAACAGGGAATATGCTATATGCTCAAGATATATACTATACCTTAAATATAAGTTCCTTATGCTTTGACTTCCTTAAGGCTAATGATGCTGCCTCTCACAGCAGTCTCATATAAAAGCTGCTATGGTAATTAAATTGTTAGGTGAATTGAAAACTATCTCAATTCTCAGGCATAAATGTTGGTAGGCTGGCAGCCACCAGAAACCGGAGCATCCTAGGGTCATACTAAGGTAATGGTGTTCATTTCATCTATAACCTAGCTGATAATGCCCTTACCAAATTTGTAGATGATAGCAAATCTGGGGAGTAGTTGATTGGTAGGTTGATTGGATCTCAGTGGTAGAGCATGAATTCAGAAAGATCTTGAAAAATTTAAGGATCAGGTCAACAGAAACCTAATGAAATTCAAGTATGCAAAGTGTAAATGGATTTTGTGATTGGGGGCTGCAGCAGTGTGCTTACAATCCTGGTTAGATAAAAGGACGCGGAGATGGCCTTTAGCATTGATTCTGTGTTACATTTTTTCTCAGCTTTAATGTAGCCTTAGAGGTTCTTCTAGCATTTTGGTTTACAGAATAAATCAGAAAATGAGTTTTATTTTATTTATCAGTCTGTAATGGGCTTTCCTTTTTGGTCGTCCTCACTCTGCTTAGTGCTGAGAACTGTAGACTAGATAATCTCGCTAAGGTGGGCTTTTTCCTTGCATGGTTTTGAGTGCAGGATAGTTTGCAGGCACTGAGGCTACATGTGTCTCACCCCAAGCGTTTTTGGGGTGAATATGCGATACCTGCGTGTCCTGCTCCTCTGAGCTGGGTGCAGGGTGGCCCTTGCAGGTAGAGGGCCCACAGAAACAGGCCTCGAGTTTGGACTTTTTTCAAGCACCTTCATTATTAAGATCTAAATTTAATTCCAGTTCTGATTACCTTGAGAATGATGCCAAGTCCTATATTGCTTGACCTACTTCAGGCCTTTATGGAGAAAGGTATCCACCAAACTGACCTTCTTTTTGTCATTTTCCACCTCATGCTGCTGTAGGAAACCTGCTGCTAATTCCTGCGCCGGGAGGGAGGGATAGGGATATTCCTGCTGATTTGCAGGGCTTGGGAAGCATGTTTGCATTGAGTAAGGCAGGACACACGTTGTGCTAGGGCCTCTCCTGGTGCTTCTACCCATCTATCTGCTGATGTGATGCACAAGACCCCTGCTAAGCTCTCCTGCTGCCACCGAGCTGAGGCTTGAGCAGCTTTGGGGTAGCAGAAAATCGCATCCAGAATGAACCACAGGATGGTTGAGGTTGGAAGGGACCTCTAGAGATCATCTAGTCCAAGGCCCTGCTCAAGCAGGGGCAAAGCTGGGCTCAAGGCTCCCTGCAGAGCCAGCGGGTTTGGTTCCCAAGAAGGGGATGCCTCTTGGTTCACAACAAAGCAAGCTGGAAGAAGGGCTGTTATCTGCTGAAAAAGCACATTTGCTCAAGTTTTATCTTTTTTTTTCCCCATAATATGGAGAGAATCTTGCTGCTCCCTCACAGCGAAGGACGTATTGCCCTAGCGGCTGAGCTGCGTTCGCCCAGACTCATCCCAAACCCCTGTTTAGGCCTGCGCCTAAAGCACCAGCGACGACCTCGGCTGCGCAGCCCAATCAGAGCGAAAAACGTTGCATTTAAAGCAGCTCCCGGCTCCTCGAGCCAGGAACATATCCATGTTTTATTCATGGAGGAAAACCAGTCAACACGTTCCTGTTTCCAGGATACCGCGGGCAGCCTATAAATAGCAGCGCGGGGCCGGAGCGCGGGCGCGGGACGGAGCGCGGGCGCGGGGCCGGAGCGCGGGCGCGGGACGGAGCGCGGGC
>JAVCKT010024289.1:0-10767 GCA_032273925.1 Rhynchotus rufescens
AAGAGACACAAAAAAAAAAGCCAATAGGAGCATTAGGAACAAAATGTTTGGTGTTTCCTGATGCCTTTAAGATGTTCACATTATGAAATATGTACAATCACCATAGCCCTGTTAAGAGTCACTTCCTACATTTTTCATCACCATCAAGGATGCTAAGTAGTCATCCGTGCTTGACAGCTTCACAAATCGTTTCCAATGGCTATAGCAGAGTAGCAGAGTAATTGCTCTGAATGCAAGCTCTCTATCCGTGAGAAGCAGCAAAGGGAAAAGATCCAGAATCATCCTCTGCTTTGGAGCAAGGTTGGAATAAACAAAAGGAGTCTGGCATTGCCCAGTGCATAGCGAATCCTAGCTGGCATATTTCTGCAGTGACCAGCTCTTTGCCATCTCCTCGTCTGACACATTTCTAAAACCTTGGCTTCCTATGCCTGTCAGCTCTTCAGAGCCGAGGAAATTCAACAGAGACCCTGTTATCCCTAGGGTTTCCACCTCTTCTATCTTTTTTTCTACTTCTAGGGAAAAAAATGCAATTGTTTATGGATGCCAGGAAGAGATGAGGCTTGCAGGGCAGTCAAGCCACTCAAAGTTGCAAAGAAACATCACTGTGAAGACAGCAAAGCTTCCACATGGCGTATTTCTTAATTTCAAATCACCTTTGTTCGTAAAGAAAGAACTTCAAGTACCAGACAAGAAAGACACTGTCTCATGAGTTTGAAGCATTCTGAAAAGTAGTGTTGCAGGCCTGTTGTTTTGGATGCTTGACTTCAGACACAGTCACACCAAACCTTGAACTATTCAATCTTAAGAAATTTGACAGCAAACATTTCATATGTATTCCTACTGTCATGCACGCTTTCAGTAGCCAAGATCAAATGTCTTCTAAGCTAAGCAATAAAATACAATACTCTTTTAGAGAAGCACCAGTGCAAACGGGCCAAAATGAAAGAAAGGCTGGAAGAACAGAAATTCTGCTATCCTCTTTTCATGGGCAGAACCACTCCCACCACGGTGAATGTGGTTGCCTGTGTTTGGAGGGACAAAGAGGTTGTGCAGCTTCACCCTGTTTCATGGGAAATGGTGAAAGTCTGAAATCATCGTGTACAGAATCAGTACTTACGGCCATCTGTTACCTTTTATGGAAAGGAAAAGTATGATTCATTCACACAATGAAGGATGGAACAAGACCCACGTGGTTCTGGCCATTTTGAGCTCTCCTACACTGACTTTGCAGCCAAGGAATGGCTGCAAAGCTATACTAAAGAGAAAAATGACACAAAAACAGCTTGGAAAAAACAAATTTCAGTTTGCAATTGCCAAAAATGCTTCACCATCTCTTTGTCTATATACTCTTTCCTTGCCCTGGTCACAAATGATCCCCATTGTCTTTCTAGCCATTAGATTCTACTTGCATTCTGTAAATGACTTTGTGCTTAGTATGATATTTATTTTGAGATGTCTCCTGACCTTCAGCATTCCTTCTCCCCACTCCTAATTCAAGCACAGCTCTGGCTCCACATCTACTGCAATACACAAGAAGGCTAATTAGCTGCAACAGACAGGTGGAAAAGAGAACATGTTTTCAGAGATCCTTATGCCAAAGTTGTCCTATGAACATAAATATTCTAACAAGCTTTATCCTGTCACAACAGAGCCATAAAGTTGCTCTGTTCAGCACATGATAATGGCTTTGTAATTCAATTATTGGTAGAATTTGCCTTTGGGGATTTATCTTCCGTTAGCCTCAGCACTCATGTGAATCCCTTATCATAAATCTCACCAATGCGGAACCAGCTCCCCATTACCCCTGGGACACATCCTGCCACTTCATGTTAAAAAAAAAAAAAATGACAGCTTATTCCAAATTACTGAATGTTACGTTCCTGTTTTGGTTTTAAAGGCCAGAGCACAACTAACAACAAGGAATGACGTTGGTGAGTAGTAGCATCATTTTTGTTTGTTTGTTTCTACTGATGGTGCTGCACAACTCATTCCTAATTGTCTCATAAAAAAACAGAAACATATAGTACTGAATAGAGAGCTTTTTGTCCAAAGACATGAAAGTGTTTGACAATCAACCTTTAAGTAACCTTCCCTGCATGCTACTGATTTGCTCAAAACTTATGGAAAAGTACCAGACCAGTAGATCAAGTTAGAAAAAGGGGCTGAAGCAAATTTTTACTCTCAGCCTTATAGATAAACTCTACTGATTAGTCAAGAGCACAGGGATCTCACTGATTTGACCAAGATGGTATATAGCAGAGACAAAAATAGATCCTGAGAGTCCTCCAGGCTCCTATTTCTTTAACTACAATATTCATCCCATCAGGACTTTGCAGACACATTCTGTTCCTTTTTTTGCTCACAGAAGACAGTGAATCTTCTCCAGGGAGCTTAGTGAGCGAATGAATTTTGGTTTCTTTAGTTCAGTCCCCATTAGGAGAAATTTTACTGAATTTGCTATTCTGATTTTACTGTTCCTAGAACGTTCTTTATAGATTGCTTTCTACCCTTAATATCTCTTACTCATTTTCTTCTCCTGGCATGTTTTAGAAACAAGGGCCAGATTTCCAGACAGGCATAAATCAGCACTTCATCTCTTTACACCTGGCCCATAAATTTCCCCTGACAGTAATCTGATTAAATTCCCTCTGCTGTATGCCCACACTGTTTTTTATCACGTTGTCCAATTAGACCAAATGGTATAACTCTGCACAATTCAACTGGGCTAAATCCAGCCCATGGAATGTTTTATTCAGTTTGTCACTAATTTTTTTTTCCCCCTCCTGGAGCAGATGGAAAATAGTTGCAGTGAATGAAGCCCAAACTCCTCCCACTTTTACCATCTCACAAGACTCATCAAGAAACATAGGTACCTGTCGCAGCTAACACTAATGTAGGCAAAGAGGTAAATGGGGTTACAGCTGTGATTTCCATGTCATGGATAGTCATTTCCATGCTCAACATCATTTCTTACAAATCTAGAGTAGTTATACCAGCAGCAATATCCATCCCTGATATCCACAGCTGTGAAGACAACAGTAAACCATTAGCAAGCCTTCCTTCCCTCTTTACTAACAAAACTCTGTAGAAAACTCAAGAGAGGAAATTTGACTTCTGCTGATACTCTGAAAAAGATGGATTTGAATTCCCATATAGGTAGGGATCTATTGCTGGTATCACCGGGTGGCAGGAATGCGTGGAAATGAGGATCTGATCTTGGCAGCTAGATATTGTTTGTTTACATGAAACACAGCTCTCATTCACTACATCCCTTTTTAATATATAGCTGGAGATTTGAATGATCTTCCTCAGGAACTGGCTTGAAGGGAGAGAAGAGGAAAGATACCCTCGAATCATGGCCTTTGGACTCAGCTTCCTGATGCCATGGATCAAACCTACCTAACTTAGGTATCAACTGAGAAGCAGTTGATATAATCAAATAGGATCACTGCTTCTCACTGAGTCAAGGCATCGTATAGTGTTGTGGCCCAATCAATAAACTCTGATGGAGGCCTGAAAGGTCATTTACAACAAGAGAACAAAGGGAACTCTGCTTACGCAGTATCTGCTCATTAAATATATAACAGAAAACATATAACATTCACCATATTGGACCTCTTTGCAAAACATTCTGTAATTGTCTAAGAGAAGATTTGAGAAACTAAAAACCCAGATTTTGAGTAACGTTGTGTTTGGATAAGGAATTCAGACATGACCATCCTCACAACAGCAAAGATTTGTGAACTTTAAATGCAAGCACAACTACAGATTTGAAATCTCATTGGTAAAATTTGAAGGTGCCGAAGTACTAGAGATACTTTTATTTAGAGCTGGCACACAGTGCTAAAGATACTACACATCACGAGCACCTTAGTAGAAGATTCATTATGCCTTACTGCATGAAAGCCCTGAGCTAATTAGGACAGTCATCTTCTTGAAGTATGGAGTGGTATTTCTTTTGTATTTCTCCCACTTGCTTGTCTGGGTGCAACACCCAATTAAAAAGAAATTAATAGGACTGATACAGCTAATGATTATAACTAGCTTGACTATATAATTTACTAGCTGGGTTTTGCTATTGTTCACTGTGTTCTATTTTTTAAGACATTTTTATTATTTGGGCTGATTTTTTTCGCTGAGTTTTTCAAGGTTATATTATGATTAGAATTAGCTGAGAATCTTTTCTGAAAATGTCACATTTTCATGGAAAAAAGGCATTACATTTTTTAATGAGCTTTTTAACCTTTTATTTTTATTTTTGAGGCCAGCTCTAATAGTGGTACCTTGACTTACTGACTTTCAAGAATTGTTTTATGATTGAAGGTATAGCTTGATGGGAGGACCAGAATAAAAATCTAGCTTTAAATAAGCAATTTCTACTTTGGCTGTTCTGAACTGTGTGCATTTTGAGTAGTTTTTTTTCTGCAGCTACTGGTCCTGAGTGTCTGGATTTGCAAGTCACATGTTAATACTGTTGAGCTTTGACTGACTGGGCTACTTAGAAAGGAAGGAGGAAATGCAAAGTGATTCCCAATACAACTGATTCACCAATTGCATTCACATTTGCATTCAGTTTTAAGCAGTCTTTGCCAGCAAATGGAATGCCTAGGAAGGTGTGCTGAAATTCAGCAAGTATCACAAAAATGAAATCAAACACATTCAGATTAAGTATTTGTCCAATTTTCCTAACTAGCACCCAGAACTTCTCGTAATGCTAACGCCGTAAGTAAGCTCTGCTTTCAGCAACACACCATGTATATTAACTGACTGCTTCTTTATATCCTGGTGAATGATCGCTGCCTAAAATACGTCTTCCTGGCAATGAGGGTATTTTTACAGCACACAGCTCCACACTCACCAAGCACCCCACTAACATTCATGCATTTTCCTATCACAGTATGCCTAAGAGGAAAATATCATGAGTCTGCCAGAGAAATAGTAAAAAACATGAAAAATGTTGATATACTGCAGTGACTTGGCCATATATGTAGTGTGGATTCCTTTATGTTTCCATAAGGCATATATGGTTGACACTGACCAAATTACATCTCCCTTAGTGTACTACTTTCCTCGTACCAAGGAGATGAAAACAGCTATGCTATAAGATCCTCCTGTTACAACAATTATTACAGATTATAGCTTTTCCAGACATAGCTCATCACTACAGCTTGCTCAACACATGTATTAGTAAATGTCCTCACAACCTTTTTATGAAGTAAAGAAATACAGATACACGTTTCCTCCTTTTTCAGATGAGAAAACTCCAGTCCATTCTAATTTTAAAGGTTTACCTGCTCATCCCTTACAAAATATCTTCCTCAGCAAAGTGACATTACAATCTCTCTCATCCCAAATGTGGATGTCAGAGCATGACTTACAGCTGCAGATGAAAGGAGGAAAAAGGGGGACTATATGAGGTCTAAAGAAACAAAGATCCTCTTCTCACATTATTGACTTCTTCATGAAATAGAGGACCCAAGACAAATACATACGAGCTAGAAGAAGCTGAGCTGTCTCTATACAGAGTGTTTTCTCAGAGACACACAGGAGGCACCAGCAGATTGCTTTAATGTTTTTCTTCAGGGGCTTACATTTCTCTGGGGCATTTCACTGAACAAACAAAATAAAAGAAGAAAAGGAAATGGGGGGTAGGAGGAAGAGAGTATTCCCTTTGAAACAGATACAAGGTAGATAGCTGTAAAAAATACTACTTTTTTTCTGGTGGTGTTTGCAGGCAGAACCGTTTCAATACTAAAACTAATGTATTCAGTGGTTCTATTCGTAAGATTAGGTGACCCACAAACTATTTTCAGAAATGCCACAATAGGTCAAACGGCAATTAAAAATACCACTCGGCAATTACTCAAATGCAAAATTCATCTTTGCTTTCATCAAGCATACAAATCCTTCTAGAAACCTGCAGAGTTTCCCAAATGTTCCTCTCCCACCAAACGAAGCAGTGTAGGTAAATGCAGCCTCAGGAGGGCCTTATGCCAAAGGCAAGAGTCTTTGCTTTGCAGCTTTCTGATGTTAGAAAAGTTTTGATAGCCCTTGGAATCAGTCTGTATTAAAGCAGCTCCCCTTCCTTCCTTAGATATTGGAATATAGAATCACTTTCTACTGACCTGCACAAAAGGGATGTGTGCAGGACCTCATACATTTGATTTAAAGAAAGAACCAGGAACAGGACAGAGAGTCTCCGCAAGACATCCCCTTGAAAAGCAAATATTTGGGACATTTCTTCTCCCTATTCACTTTTGTTCTGAAGAATGAATAAAAGCCAAACTTCAGAATCTTCTTGATCATACTCCACATGTTTCAAAATGTGATTTCTAAATAAATAAATAATCTAAATTTTTTAAAAAAATGTATTTAAAAAAAAAAAAAGCAATACATAGGGCTCTATAAGGGCTGTATATAACCTGTACAATGAATTTCCACTATTTCAACTGCATGTAAACAAACTCTTCAGGCTCGGTTCTCCTTTGGCTTTCTGCATAGGGAGTCAGCAACAGCAGTGCTGTGAGCACATACTAATGCCTACTTTGGCCTGAGGTACCTGGTGGCACAGAGATAGAGAGCAGTGGAAAAGGCCAGTTCCTTAGCAGGCTATTGTACACCCACTCTCAGTTACACATACACAGCTCTGTTTTCCACTATAGATGCTTTTGAGAATAGATGCTGGCCAAATAATTGGAGCTAAATGAGTATTTTTCTCCAGGTTGATAATGACAATACATCAACCAGAATAAGGTACAATGCTGTTCCACAAGTTGTATTATTTTATTTTGAAGAGTAGAAGCACTGTCTGAAGTGTATTATGCAAGGGACATTTTATGGAAGGTAAAAATACAGGCTTGCAGCTTCATGTTTCAGTTATTGCTGTAGGGAATTAGACGGGTGATTACAACTTTCTCTTTTCAACTTACTCTTTGCCTTTTAAGTTCTAAAGCAGAGTTCTCTTATTTGTTAACTTCTAAGAGGCCTTCAAAGCTTGAGCTCCATGGAAAGGGAAAATGAACATTTTCATCATTATTCGCATTGTAGGCATCCACCTGCTCAATGCATGACCTATATTGTCCATTGTTATCTGCAGCAGAAATGCTGGAGTCCTCAAAGGCACAGGGCTTCACTCTTTTATCCTCCCTAGGAGCAGCACTAGACTGATTGTATTGAGCACCCTCAATATGTATCGAGTACAGGTATTGAGCACAAAAGGGAACAAGTTATGTTGAATACTGATTTGCACTAGAAGTCAAAATGCTGTCAGGAAAGGACAGAAGATAAATTTCAGTTGTGCATCTTTCTTAGATCAAGAATCCCATAATGCCAAGGGTTATATAAACACAGAACAGGAGGAAGAACGTCCCCCTCACCACAGCTCAGAGTTCATCTCAGCAATCAGCAATTGACACATTCATTCATTCAGTCACATTGCCTTGAGATTGTCACATTGCCAGTTCAACAACTCTGTAATTTTGGGGAAGCTGTGTCTGGGAAAGAGGAAAAAGGGCTTTGCTCTTACCAATAGAACCTGTTCGGTGCAACTCCCTCGTGAAGAAGCTGCCATCTTCTGCCAAACTCCACTGAACTGAACAACTGTGGGCAAAAGCAAATAGTCATGAATCACAGCAAAACACAAAAAGAAGACAGAAATTAAACTAAAGAATTCTGTCCTACTCCTGTGTTACTCTTGAGATAATGATCTGGATTCAAGGATCAAAGCTTATTTTCGGGATAGCTTACAGATCTCTACAGCGACCATTCTGACAGAAGTAATGCTCAGCAGTACAACATGGAGCTCACCAGGTCCTACCTTAGAGATCATTATGTAGGTATGTCCACTTACCTGTCACAAGTGAAAACTCAGTCTAGCTCCTCATGATACTATCAGGTAATAAAAACACGCAGCAAGGGGAAAGTTGCATTTTACTTCTTTAAACTTGTAGTAGACAACGTTTAGCTTAACATAAAAGTTTGAAATGCTAGGCTGGCTCTGACATCAGAGATGCAAACTTGCCTTCCTTGGTATCATGCTGTATTGCCAGTCTCTTTGCAGTCACCAGCAGCCTTCTTCAGAGAGGAGAGATCATCTTCTATTCCAGTGTTTAGCCTCAGATTGCCCGTAATTTTATGATTTAGAATTTAGAGCATGAACAGCAAAGTCTCTGAGCACTGCAATCACCCAACAACGACATGGACCCACATGTTTGCAAAAACTTCCAAATGACCCAATTTTGCCCCCCCCACCAGTTACTCAATTCAGCACAAAAGTAGAGCTTGAACACGTCCAGGTTTGTCTTGCAGGAGTGATTAAACCTGAACAGCCCAAGCAACTTGTACCATGAAAGCGTCTGTCTCTCACCTTGCTCCTGTCCTCCTCCTGCAAACAGCATGACATCTTCTTTTCACATTGTTACACAAACAATATCCAAATACATCAGTCATTTTAGAAAAGAACTTTCTATGATAAATACCAAACCAGACTGAGAAAGGTCAGTCAAAAAAAAAAAAAAAAAAAAGGAGTCATGTACAGGTATTATACTTCGACATGTCGTTGTTGTGGAATGATATACAAATGTTATTTTTATCCAAGAAGCAGCTGCTCTCCTTAAATGATACCAGCAGGTAATTCTCAGGACAGTAGAGTGCAGAATTACTTACGTTCTGTTTTTCTGTCTTTTGCTTTATTTATAGCTTCAAATTTCTCACATGGAAACTCTGATAGGCACTCAATCTTATACTTTGCTTCATTCTGTTTCACTTCCTTCCCTGTCTTCACAGATGCTGTCAATCTCTCCCAACAAGGAACACAGGATGCTTCCAAACTGGACCTGTTTTTTGAACTCTGATCTACCATCTCAAGACACCATCTTAGAGTGAAAAACTTTCAAGAAATTTAACTGTGATCCCTGTAAAGTGCTTTCAGGTCAGCTAATCAAAAGCATTTGTATTATAGGAGGTATTTTTTTTCCCCTTCACATCCAAAATCCATTTCTAGATCTGCTTCTCCTAATTGCAGCAGAAATAGAAATTAACACAACCACAATAAGTCCCTATCAATGTCTCACAGGCCAAGGTCCTTCCATGCAGAGCAAAGTGGTTTCTTCTGTCTCAGATAAGTCTTGATATAAAAGAATTTAACTTGTTAATAAAGTTCAGATCATTTGACAGACATTATTAAAACATCCTTAAATTAAAAACAGAGAGCAATCCAAAAAAAAAGGAGCAAACATCTCTGTGCTTCCAGATTCATGTTAAAGATTCATGTTAAAATGATTTGAGACATCCAGGTAAATGCAAACTACAGTTATGAAAACCTTCTTTTTTCCCTCTGTCTTTCCCATTTTCTGATCTTTCCACTACTAATTTGCCCTTTTTTGGGCAAATTTGCCCTTTTATTTTGCACTCTACTCTGTGGAGTGCAAAAAATTTGACTAATGTGACTTTAGGCAGTTAAAACATTCTTCAATATAGAAATTTTCTTTTTAGAGACCAAAAAATGTAATTTTAAATACAGGGCAATTTTTCTACAATCAGGTGAAAATGCAGAGGAAAAATAAACTATTTTATAAATGCTTGTAATTAAAAAAATAAGGCATTAGGAGAGGAAGAAAAAACTCTACATATACATTATTTAATGAGAATTAAAAAAAAAGAGAGAAATTAGTTTTAAAGAATGATCAGTTTGATTTACTTTAAGAGTTTACACTAAAAAAATTAAATTCCTGAAAACATAGGGAAAAAAAACTTTTTTTTTTTCCATTAAGGTGACAAGAAAAAATTGACTCATCTGATCTAGCATTAATACCACTTTTAGAAGGGGAAGTATGTGACAGAAGAGGAAAAACCTTAAATTCTGGAAAATACATCTAAAGCAGGAAGCTCTGAAGATCTGTGTTTCATAAAATCCTCTATTACTTCAGATGGCATCATAAAACACCTTCACTCAGTTTTGGAGAATTAAAACAAATGAGAGTAGCTGAGGATTCATCTCTCTCATCGCAGCTAAGACTACCAGCAGTCCTTATCTGGTTCTGTAAATTTGGTCATCATTCTGCATGCATTTAAAAAAAAAAATCCCAAACAAATAGCTAAAATAGAAACTTTGAAGGCTTAATATTCTCTAGGCACCAAACAATTCTGATTCATGTTGATGTGATCATCAATGGCATGAAATTATACCCCATAGGACCCTGTTTGTCTGTTTGGATTTATCTGGATTATGCAGTTGAAATCTTCTGATATAAACTCACATCTTCAGGACAAACAAAATAAGCTTTTAGTAATTTCATGAAGTATTATATCTGGGGGAGTTTGGGACATGCCCTTTAATAACATTATACTGTGTGCCACCTGTTTCCCATAAGAACACTGAATTCTGCCTGAGATTCTGAAAGGTTTGTTATGAGCTGGCTGAATCTAAGGTATTTGGCTGTTAAACTTGATGGTTAATAAAAAATCGTGGCATCAATCAGATGCTGCTAGCAAATATGGATCTGTTTCAAAGAAAGTGATCCCTGTTCCTGCCCTGCTACAATGACCTCTGCACTCCTCAGAGCCAGCTGACACCTTTGCCATGTGCATACTCATCTAACTCACCTAACCAGGCATTTACATTCACAGCATCATCCTCAGGAGGATGCAGAAGAGGAGAAACAGTTGCTCATTTCATGTCTGACCTTGTCAGCAAGGTTACACGTACCAAGTACCAAGAAGCTCAATGACTACCAGTTATGAGACAGTATCAACTCAAAGAATCATGAC
>JAVCKT010024290.1:263-33948 GCA_032273925.1 Rhynchotus rufescens
AATAATAATGTTACTGTAGATATAATAGAGGAAAGTAAGGTAGATCAAGTAAGCTACAAATGTTCTTAATGCTTTTGCTGTTACAAAGAGATCCAGATTATCTTGTTGGCTCAACTAGTCCTCCATCTCACCCCCACCAAGTTGTAATCTTGGAAATTAAATAATTAACAAAGATTTGTAAGAGTCATGAGGAGTTTAGGGGCAAGGTGGGAAGTCAGAATTAGTTTGTTAATCACCGTTGAAATGTTAGTTGTTTAAAATGTTAGTTGTTATTAGCAAAGGAATGGAGAGGGCAAAAGCAAGAAGAATGGTGATACTTTCTAGATCTGTATTTTGCCCACATGTTGGGTATTTTACCCAGTTCTGGTGACTGAATTCAGAAAAATAATATAGCGCAACAAGGAAGATCCAGAAAAGAGCGAGCAGGATGCTCAGGATGCTCAGAAGTGAAGTTTGAGTCTAAGGCAAAGTAAATAGATCAGTCATCTTGATTTTTAAAGCAGAAAAGAGAATGGATGTAGAAGTTTGTAAGGCAGGAGCTCCATATGGCAACTAAATAAGTAGGCAACAGTTACTCAGTAGGGGCTACCACTGAAATTGTCAGTGGATAGCTTCAAAACAAGCAACAGGGCATACTGCTTTCCAAAGTGGTAATTTAATTGTGGGGCTTTTAGCCACAGGGTATTGTAGAAGCAAAAAGTGTAACTGTGTTCAAAAAGGGACTAGATAAATTAATGAAGGATTGACTTGGTGGGTTTTCATGGCAATTAAATTCATTGGTTCGAATGTGACTTCAGGCTCTGCAAGTCCCTTAGCTGCTGGTTGCTGGGATCTGGGATGATACACCAAGAGAAGGATCACTTTTTCAGTTCCCTTAAACGTCTCAAAAGTCTGCTAGTGGCCACAGTCGGAGGCAATATACAATTATATAGAGCTGACCTGAAGGCTAAATCCAAGGTTTCTGCAGAAGAGAGGCCCCGAACCCCTTTCTCCCACTCCCATTCACATATGGTTATTTCTCATCTGAGTATCCTGGGGATCACATCTTAGAGAGGGCAATTTGCATAGCTAATGGCTATATGAACATGTGCCTTTGCAGTGATCCTCAGGTGGATTTTTTGGAAATAGCTCTGTGTTTTTCCTCCTTGTCCTAATGATTTCAGTAGCATCTGGAGACCCCACTAAAGAACTAAGGACATTGTGAAAACACTTAGCAAGCCAGAGTCCTTACCTGGAAAAGAAACTGCCAAGAGAGGCAAACACGGTGCTCTGCGGATCTTTGATCCTTGTTGTTGCTTTTCTTTAATGTCAAATGTTTTGTTTCTGGTTCAGAAATGTTGGTATTGCTTCCAAAGTGTAAGTGGTTTTCCAAATGTTTCCACTTTCCTGGAGAATACAAACCAAATAGCCTTCCATATGGTGCAGTGCTGACTGCGTGTGATAAACCTTTCTATAGACACATTGTCATCGTTTCCCCACCATAGATCAGTTGGTAGGACCTGGGCCAAGGTACAAGATGGGAATTTCTCTTATTGTGTTAGGCCTCAAGCAGTCCTATTTTTTCCTATCCCTTTTCATTCATCTCCTCTAATTCCCGGTCTTTAAATGTGCACTTGTTTCATATGATCATATGAAAATTAGATCAAGGAATTGAAGTAAACAGTCATTAACAATGTGAAGCTGCACATTGTAACTTTGCCTATTGTAACACTCTCAACCCACCCCTCTTTGTTGTCATCTTTCACTGTATACATCTAATTTAGACTGCAAGCACCTCAGGGCAGGGACCTGTCAATCTCTTTCTCTGTAAAGCATCAGGTTTACCTGTGGTCATGTATAAATAGTAATAATAATAATAAAAAAGTACTGAATCACATCACTCAAATGGGAAAGATGTCAAAATGGAGCCAAGCTAGGTCTTTTTGATTAACAACCTCTGTACCTCTTGCTTGCTTCAATGGGAACTTTGGGGAAAATAAGAGGCACACCTGAATAAACAAGACATATTTGATTGGGAGTTGTTTCTGTTTGGTTAGTTGGCTTATCTTTTTCTTTTGTTTGTTTATTTGATTGTATTTTAAGCTGTAAGAATCTATGTGTTTGGAACAACATTGGAGACCGAGGCAGCTTACTGTACTATTCTATTTATCCATCAAAATGGCATCATGGATAGTATATTAGAAAAGTGAATGCAGTAAACAAGCATGGGAGTGATATTTCCCTATTTCCTTTTTTTTTTTTTTTTTTGAGAAGATAGATCTGTAGTATTTTGATGAACTTCAGTTAATAAAAAGAATTGTGTCTGCAAGGTAGGATTGCTGACCTGGTCTGGGGGGACCTTACTGTCCCTACATCAAGGTGCAGGCCGTGTTTCCATGTCTGTACTAAGATGTGAAAGCTAATGAGTATTGGTGTTCCGAAGCAAAGCAAATAGCCCATCTCCACCTTCCCCCCCGCAAATAATTTACATTCTCACTGTTTTGTTGAGGCGTTTAATTTTGCATCGTGCGACATTACTTTTTAAAGGATTAATGCTACCTGAAATGAGGCTGAGTGTGTGTCACACACTATGGTGAAATGGCAAAGGAAAGCTGAATGGGAACTTAAAATAGCTTACATTGATTTATAAGTGGCTTAAAATTGGTGAATGGCGCAGTTTCTATGAGCAAAGAAAGGGAGGAAGCTCGTGTCACTGTTTATAGCGCTACTAGGATGCTCGCTAAAACAATTGCTCCCTTTTGATACACACACTTTAGGAACTGTTACATTGGAAAAGATGTGGGGTAGAGGTAGAAAAAGGGCTAGAGGGCTGGAAAGTTTGCTTTACATCTGGAAGCCAGAGAAGTTTGATGTCTCTAGTTGTAAAAAAGAGAAGATAAATCACAGTCTACCAGTGCCTAAATGAAGGGAGCTTTTGTGATTACAGTAAAAGACTCATCAGTCTAGCAAACAAAGCTATAGCGAGTCTAGATGACAAAAAGCTTAAGTAGGTGGTAAAAAGACACATTTTGTTAAAAAAGCCATGGCAATTAGCCATTGAATAAACAGGACTGCCTTGAGGTCTTTTAAACAAGATGTTGATACCTAACAGATTCTCTTGCACAAATGGGAGTTATGCGCTCAGATGAGAATAAAAATGCATATTGTGTGCACATGGGCTGTGCCTTTGAGGGTCTCAAAATTAAACACAGGCCAGAATCTTTGCTGGGTTAATGTTAAGAATTGGCCGTCTCCTTCTCTCCTGCCCTGGTTATCTTTCCTGACAGTTTTGTATGTTGAAGTCCCACCTAACACAACACAAGTTTGATTAGCTGAATTGGGCTTCTTCAATGCTCCTTCTTGTCTCCAGCGGAGCTGCATGTCTGTTGTTATTTATTTTATGCATTAAATGCTTACAGTGTGCCCGGGGCTTTACAAGACATAAATATAAAGAGAGTCTATGCACTGTAGGGCTTGCTTTGCAGAAGATGGAGAGGAGTAATAGCTTGGATGTACAGTACCGGTTGCTTGTTGAGAAGTAATTCATTATTGTTTCAGGAATGGGACGGTGCTTGTGTGAAGAACATGGGTCTGGAGAATGGGATGGGTTTAAGAGAAGGTAGCCAGGATTCAAAGAGTGTTGGGGACATCTTGGGGACAACACAACACATGGGAACAGAAGCCCGAGCAAGGTATGAAAGGGATGTTGAGCATCAGAATGATGGCAAGGATACAGCAAAGGAACTAAGATGTGAATTGTAATGTGGGGTATAGTTATACTGAGCCTGGAAGTGAAGGGGAAATTCTTTAAGCTTGGGAAATGAATGAGAGAACCACAAATCACTAAAATCAACAGAGGGGAGAAGGCAAGAACAATTCTCTCTCCTGCTGGAAGCTTACTGATCTTACTGATCTGTTTTGTGGAGGGAGTGGAACCAAAAGATCTTAAGTGGCCTTTAAATAAATTCCATCAATAGGACAGTTGCAGAGGGAAGAGACATCAATTAATTATATTTATGATTTCCTTGATGACCTAGAATCTCTATTGTCTGATTTTATTCGAAGTCCTTCCTGTCATCAGGGTAATCAAGTTTGTTCTACAGTAAATCTTTGGCCTTCTATTTATGAAGTGCGTGTAATAAACACTGCTATCAATTCATTTGCTGGTCATTTCAGCTCCTGGAAATATTTCATATCACCGGTTGGTCCCATATAGTTTGAATCAGTAGCACTCTGACTGATCGTTAATTTTTTCATCTCAACCTCAAGATTACTCGGAGGCTCAGAGCTCAAATTATGCTTAACAGCTTCTGACATTCTGGATGTAGAAATCATGAATAGCTACAAATTGTTTTCAGGCTGATTTGTGTGTCTGTACTTTGAGTAGAGAAGAGGAAATCTGTAATGTCATAAAATAGCCCAGGTGTGCAGAAAACCACAGTGACAGGTGTAACAACCTTGCTACAGATGTCACACAGAGAATGGAACAACATACCAAAGAACAGGGACTGGAAAACAATTTTGCTACTTAAAGTAATTGCATTATTCATAGGAAAGTAGATCATGGTATTTGTAGCTATTCCGAAAATGCAAACTTACTGTTCTTGATCTAATTTCAACATGCCGTTCAAAACCCATTTTGTTTAATATATTTTTATTTTGCCATTTGAAGGAGAAACTCATTGCTCACGTAAATTGCTCCAGCGCTTCAAGACCCATGTAACTTGTTTAATCGTGATAGTTATTTGATAGCATTATCTAGTAATCACTTTATCAAACTCTGATGATTACCCAGGAGCAGCTTTGGGCAGGATTGTTGAGAACAGGATGGATTGATGAAGACAGAACTATTTGTTATTACGCACTGAGCTCTATGGCTTGTGGGCAGTAAATGGCAGTGTTTTTCACATTTGAAATTTGAAAGATATATTCACTTCAGTATAGCACTGCATTACATTTCCTGAAAAGGCAAACTCTACTGCAGTCCATAACTCCTCTTGTTCTCCTTCAGACTAGAAAGCGCAGTTATTTTACACTTGTTTCAGTTATGCGGTGACCTCTCTCTAGTTAAAACGGGAACTTGCATTGTATCATAAACCTGATTTCTCTCCTCTCCTCTCCCACCCTTCATACAGCTGTCAGTGTTTTAAATCTCTCAAGAGATATCCCTTCAGTTTCCAATTTTGTCTCACTGAGTTGGCTTTTCAGGAAGAAGATTTGGGAAAGGCTTCTCTTCCATCCTGACAAAGAAGGGAAAAAATATAGCGTTGTTTCCCATTCACTTGGGTGGGTGTGAGGCATCAGAGCAGGTGTCAGAGGCAAGAGCAGAGTGTTCACCAGCACCCTGTACAGTGCTGCAGCTCGGGGACCCTTCGACTTTGCTTGTGTAGGAGGAATTGTGCAAAACGTGTAAGTACATGAATTAGTCTTAATGGAAACTGCACATGGAGCGCATTAGAGCAAGACATGAGGGAAAGGCTTAGAAAGTCATATTACATGGAAACCCACCTACAGAGCTGAAATTTGTGTGAAAAAGGTGAAGATTTTGCCAAGTGGAAGCCAGTGATTTCTAATAGAGAGGCTACTGTTCCTTCACTATATGGCAGATGTATGGCTATAAATGCAGCAACGAAGGGACAGCGGGATCCAGTATCAAAAGATTCTCTAAAAGGTCTCCAGATAACTTAATTCAGGGTAGCTTGTTTGGAGACGAACCACGTCGGTCAGTTCGTCTGAGCACAAGCAGAGATATCATTTGCTGCTTTGTTTTTCAGCCAAGCAAAGCGTTCTGGGCTTAGCTCTGCGGGCCAGATGTCCAGTATAGACTCAAGCTGGACATATTTGGGCAAGGCTAAAGGTACCACCCTTCTGTGCAGCAAACTAGACTTTTGATCTCTAATGTGCATGTTTGTATCTGTCTGGAACGCTTCCATTGACAGTCCTTGGAGGGAAGCATGTGTGCAGTAAATGAATGTAATAATATATTGATTACGGAGGGCCTGAAAGGTTTCGAAAGGCTGCTGCCTCGGCGTTTCCTCGGTGTAGGCCTGCAGGGCAACCTTTGTGATCCCGGGGGCTGCATACCGAACTGATCCATGGCCAGGTGAACGCACAGTTCCTGGCGCGGTTCATAAGCAGGAAATGTCAGTGGTTCCCCAGGGATCCCGCCCAAGACCCTGGGACCCGGCTCGGGCCCACGGGCAGCCTGCCAAGGCTGACCTTGAAGGCTCCTTCCTGAGGCAGCCGGGGGCTGGGCATTCCCCGCTGCATTGCGGCTCCGTGTGGGAATGAGGCCTGGGGCTCTCCCTGCGTTGCAGCTCCATGTGGGAATGAGGCCTGGGGCTCTCCCTGCGTTGCGGCTCCATGTGGGAATGAGGCCTGCGGCTCTCCTGTATTGCGGCTCCGTGTGGGAATGAGGCCTTCCCTGCGGCCAGGCCGCGCTGCCCCGCCAGGGCAGTGAACCCTGACCACCTCCTGTCTGCAGGGAACGGGCACCCCCTCTCTCCAAAGCTGCCTCTCGTTTTGAACTGCCAACTGCTACACATACCCCAAGTGTTCCTGCTTCCTTAAAATAATTCCATTATCGACAGAATGCATGGTGGGAGCATGGTCCCACTTCAAGTGTGTCACAAGCTGCCGTGTCCAGTGCGAATCATTGTAAAGAAACCAACAAAAACAGAGGAAATGATCATTAAGCAGTAGTTTAGGCACATATTTGACCTTTGGAGAAAAATTTCATTCCCGTTGGTGAGAGAGATGGCTCCTGATCAAGGAGTCCCCTGCAGGTCAGATGTTTTTTCTTTTTCATGGTTTGTCACAGACATACTCTCTGACATTGAGCTAGTCATAGAGCCACCTTTCCATCAGCTTCCCTCCAATAAAATGTGATGTATCATGCCCTACCTATTAATAAAATTAACTCATTAATAGCTCCCTGATGCTGAGATGATGCAGTGGTACATCCCATTAAATTAGAAAGATAAATGTAGAACAGTATAACCTCCCCCCTTATATTCTATAAATTTTTGCTTGCACTGTATTTGTAGCTTCTTTGCCATCTTGGAGAATCAAACAACATTTTTTTTGTATATTATAAGCTACAGTGAATAACATATACTTAACAAAATTACCCACTGCATTTGCTGTGAGTAGCACCCCAGTTTCTTTTCACTTCTGACAAGCAGAACACTATAGCCAAGAAAATCACCGACCTCGGTTTCCACCTCACTTTTATTTGGCAGAAAACAGTCAAGTTTGCCACTGGCTACCTCTAGTATTGTTCAGCTCATCTGGTATGAGATCACATTAAAGAAGATTGTTGCAATTTGTCTCATCTTGTTGTGAAAGCACATACTGTCCCTATGCACTCAAGTCATACTTTAAGTACAGGGGATTGAGTGGACCTAAAAATGCTGAGTAAATATGTTGTTGCAATTAGGCTTGAGAGAAAAAAGGTGCATCCAGAATCTTCCATCCCCTTACCATTCATGGATAAAAAGTGTATGTGATCTTTCTCCTGTAAACACAAAAGTTGCCAGATAAAATAGCTTGGGAAAATGTGTCATGTTGAGGGCTACTTTCTGCACTGGTTTACCAACAACACAAAACCAGTGCCTGTAAAACAAACCAGAATCTGGTACTGTGAATATGAAGACCCTCGTTGCTAAACTAACCTGTGGAAACTCTTCTTTGCATTTTCTGCACAGCAAGGCAGGGATGACAGTGGCAAATTATTTTAGAAAAAGGGTGCTGCAAGATAGGAATCTCTTCTCTATGTCATGCAATGGTTTGATTTTGCATTTAAATAACATCATCCTTTCAGCCAAAGATCTTGCAAGTTTTTATAGCTATTAATTTAGCCTCATACAGCCCTATAAAGAAGTTATGAATGAACAGTAGATAATAGTAGATGCAATAGCAGATAACTTAATAAGAAGTTTATCTTCCCTCTCTGGTCACAGAGACCAACACAAAGCCCTGTTTTATTCTCAAGATGAATATTAGTTTGTGATGCTTGTGGGTTTTGGATGGCAAACGAAGAGAGCTTGGGTTTCATTTTAAGAGATAATGAACAACTGAATTTTTTCTTCATTCCAACTAGAGTTCTTATAAAGAAAATCATATTTGTATGCTCTCAAGTTAGGTATACAGAAATAGATCATGATCTACAGTCAATGAGCTACTTAGGAAACGTTGCCTTAGTTAATTTGCCTAGCGCCACACAGATGATATCTAGCCACGTGGATCTGCACAGAGCCAAGCTCTTCTGTGCCTAAGTGTGGAAGCATATTAGGTAAAGCCAGCGGCCAACAGAGGATCAGCTGAATTTCTAGTCTTCTGCCTAGAACAGAACAAGCAGCACTACTCTTTTATTGCTTAAAAGGTTTTTCCAAGCTGTACATTTTTGATGAGACTATATATTCAGACTTTGTGTTCTAAATGCCATCCACTGTTACTGTGTGTTGCTACAAAGAAGGTAGGAATGTGAGTCAAGCCATTTAAGTACCAGTTACCCATCACACTGTTAGCCATCCCGTGTTTTTAATTGGTAAACAGCAATAGCAGAGTGTTTCCCCCTGGGCACTGGTATCCATGTCTTCCTGCTCCAAGGTGGTGGGGATTGGTTCTTGCAAGTGTGTTGTTATCTAACTGACAGAAGCATAGCCATAGTGTTATTGTGGTGAGATTTTAATAGAAGACAGTGTTGCTGTTTACATCCACTTTTTGTTGACTTTATATTGAAGCCCACAGGAACTTTCTTGGCTACGTTTAGGATCAAGCTTTAATACCTAACAGACTTGTACATAATGCGTAGTGAAGATCTACTTCAAGTTGGTTACCAAGGTACCAGCAGTCAGGAGGACTAAAAACTATTTTAAAAATGCCAAGAGAAGGTTCGTGATTAATGAGGAATTTATTTTATTTTGCAGTGTCTCTTATTTAACTGGATTCCTCTGGAGACAAGCTTTAAACAGCAAGGCACTATCTCAGACTAGTATGGTAGATTTTCATCTCACGTTGACTCCATTAAAGTAAGCTTCTATAAACAGACATCAATTACAACCAGTTTAAAGGGTTTTAAAATGTAATCCAGCAGTGCTGCTTAACTAAATGAATCCTGAGAACTGATCTCCAGTGAATTAATAGAGCAGTATGTGGAGAGCTCACTATGAATCTGAGTTAATGACTGGAGAAGATCAAATTAATTACAACTGTCTCTGAGGACCCGCAGGGAAGAACTCCCCTGGATCAGCTAAGGTTTGATTAACTCTTCAGGAACCAAATTTGGATTTTCTACAAGTTGTTTTTAAGTAATTGCTAGTAAGACAATGGTGTGAGCCTGGTATTTCACAGGTGGCATGCAACCACTGTGGGGTCTGAAGGTACTGAATGTCAGTGCAAATTAGGCAATTAAAAACAAAGCTATGTATTTTTCTTATTTCTGTGGTCTCTTAGTGTAAGAGAAGAATTTCTATCAAATATTAATGTTAATATCAAGTTAAGATTATAACTAAAGCAGTATGTGCTAATATGGAAACCATTGAGATGATAGGTTCCCACTTGGAAAAACATGCAGGATTCAAAAGCTAAAGGCCTTCTGAGCTTTTGCATGGATTATTTTATTGTTATTATTATATTCCTTAAGATTCATTTTTGATCTTCAAGAAGATCAAGAAAGTGATTACTGAATTAAACAACAAAGTCAGAAGAGATGATTGTAGGTTTAAAACAAAGCTATGCGAATGCAGTTACTAACTTAATAAGGTATACTGGTCTATGTGAATTTTTCAGTCCAGTTCCAAGGAGAGAGATATCCACATTATCAGAAAATCCCAGTCATAAATGGTAGTAACTGAGCATCTCAGAAGAAGTGTGTGTGGACACTAAGTTAACTTTCCTAGTGACACACTCCTTCTTGAACTTTTGTTTCTTATCCTTCCCTGCCGCCCCTGCTTCTGTTTCAATAATCGGCTTCAGTAAAGGCTTCATTTTGCAAAGCTGTTAAATCAACATCCTTCGCAGGTGTTAGATGCATTCAAAGTGCCATCAAACTCCTGGAGGGGTTAGTACACCTCAGGATATTCCTTGGATTCCTGCCCCATGGCAAAAGTCCTTTAGTTTCTCTGTAGAGACTAAGTAGTCTCATGCAACTGGAAAGAGGTATCTTTCTTTCCAGAACTGCATATATGTGTGCAGCATATACACAGCATAAAAGCATTCCTTCAGCCTACGAACCACATTAGTGGTCCATAGTGGCAACTGGCTGCTGCAGGTTTAAGTCTGAGTGTCTCTCTCCATGCTTTGCAATTCCTCAAAGCCTTAAAGAGTGTGCTGCCTGCTTTTATATTCAGGGATATTCTGTCCTTGTTCTTTCCCACAAAACAGGAACAAAGAAATCCTGCAATGCATTCAACCTTACACAACATTTGGAAGCTCATGTAAGGGGGTGTCAAACAAGGGAGCAAGGCTAAACAACAGATAATTATTAGAGGCCTGTTCTGCAGAAGATGCATCCACTTTGAGAAAGAAAGGTGCTAACCATCTCCAAACTGTTGGACAGCATTTATAATAGGATTAAGAGGAATAAAAAAAATCCTAGGGCAGAAAATTCATTCAGACCTTAGGCCATATCTGAAGTTTCAAAAAGAACTTGGAAGGAAACAATATGCTATTTTTTTAGCAGTTTCCAAAGCACTTTATAACAGTTGAAGTGAGGGTATGGTAACATGGTGTCTTCTTCAAAATCAAGGGCCAAATATTTGTCCTAGGAAATAAAGACAGTGATTCAGCAGAACTGCAAAGCATCCTCAATGCCCTGATCTGCAGACTACTGTTAATATTTTGCTCTCTGAGTTTGGGCTCTCCCACACAATCCATACAGGAAATAGAAAATCCCTGATGTTAGGTTTTGGAGGTACTTGTTTTTCTGCTCCTCCATTACATTATTTGTATCTCATTTTGTCATTTGGTACATGTAACATATATTATGCAAAAAATATACTTTTCATTAGTTTGTCCAAAAGATTATTATATTGTACCCAGCAGACATTGGAATTTTGGTGGCATATTTCTGACAGGAAGGCATCAAATCACATCTTTGAATATTGAAGAATGGGAAAATCAACTCTTTTTTTTGAGTGTTTTTTTGGGGATTTGGGAATTGGTTTTTGGGTTGGGAGTTTTTTTTGTTTTTTGGAGGGTTTTTTTTTTTTTTTTTTTGCAGTGGTCTTCATTGCTTCCTAACAATTTGATTTCTTATTTGCGTAAGCCCAGAATTTAGTTTCCTGTGCCCAGCTGTAAGGGTCTTTCAGTAAAATGAAGTGACCGGGCTCACCTTTTGCTCAGTTTCTCATTGTAGCATATTTTCTATATTGCTCAGACAGTAGAGCCCTTTTCCAGACCTCATCTGTTCTTCAAGAGTTTTTTGAAGAATATTGTTCTCGGTCGCTAGAGCTCTATGCAGTTCTGCAGCTCCAATTTTGCTCTTGTCTCTGACACAGCAGTAGAGTCCCTCTTGCCCTCTGGTTCATGGCTGTGCCAACTCCCAGTGGCTTTTTAGGACTGTCCAGTTATTCCCAATATGTTCTAGTTACTTATGGATAAAAGTACCGAGCATTACACATGAAACTGTTAAACCCCATTGGGCCTTGAGGCAGTTCTTGTGGGCCTACTTTTGATCCATGCAGAAACTGTTAAAAACTGTACCCCTTTTTAAACAATTACACTTAAGTGGCAAATTGTCAGTTAAGTTCTTAATTCTTTTGACAGGCACTATACTGTTATTATGTAGTTTATTATTATTAAGGAGGTTGTGTCATCACAATCACTTTGTTCAGCAAATCCGTAGCTCTCTGAAGGTCTATAATCAAGTTTGTCCAAATAAGCCAGCATTTTACAGAGCCCCATTGACTGACACTTGTTTCTTTTGGAAACGTAAATAATTTTCCCTGATAAATAATTTTCTCATCTTTGAAATTGTTATTTTATTCCCAAATTTAGTAAAAAAAGAACACCAACAGGCAAGAAATCTCAGCCAATTCCTGTAGGATTACAATTGTTAAGTCTCCTTAAAAACAGTTATCCATAATAGTTCTTTTTCATGTAGCTTACATGTCAGACATCATTGTATGATATATATTAAGGTTATTTTATTTCCTCCCTTTTTTTTTGATTTAATCTTAGGATTTTTCAGCTTACATAGAACAATCTTAACCCTTTCTCTAATTATGAGCCCGGCATATTACGAGGTTTTCTTTCGCTCTTAATAGATATTTAAAATCCTGTCTTTATTACTGCTCTTAGGCCTGCCAGTCAGCATGTTTCTTGAATGTCTGTGCTTGCCACAGAAGTTCACTGAACTTCAACCAAAAGCACCATTGAAGATTAAGCTGGAGACCTCGTGGTAGGGGTGATTGTGGTGTTGTCAATGTTGGCAGAAGGAGGAGGAAGTTAGGAAAAAGAATAAAGTAATTTTTAAAATATGGGTTTCTCATGGTAGGGATCCATCTTCTTTTTTAGAGCATACAGGCTTCCCAAAAGAAGAAGGATGAGGCAGATTGAATGCAAAGTGACAGTGGGAGTTATAAAACCTCCTGAGGAACCACGGGCTCAGAAGTGTTAGTTGAAGGTGCAACAGTGAATGCAAACAACACAAAGGGCAGGGTAGAAACAGTAAAAAAATTATGAGTAAGAAAGAAGAGGATATGAAAAGCAGATAGTGATAAAAGCAACATCTCTGTGCTGCAATGCAGGAGCACCTTGCCTTGTGCCCTATGCCTAAGAGAGGAGCCTGGGAAGAAAAAGTGATGGAAGGCCAAGGAATACTATGTGGAAAAAAAAAAAAAAAAAGAAAAAGAAAATGATCAGCTGTGTCAAGCAGATGCAGTCAATCAAGATCCTTGATCTTCTGCTTTCGTGCAAGCCTGAGCAGTGATACAGCAGTGTGTGATCAGACATCCTATGTCTGCTGTTACCACACAGTAATATGATTAATGTAGCAAGTGGTACGACAAGTTGCTGCTCCATTACTAGGTTGGACTGTAAACAAAAGAACAAATAGTTTCAGGTTTTGAAGGGTCAATTCTGACATGCCATGCAAAACAACAGGCCGTCTTCCACCTGCCAAGCACCTAATGTGTCTCAACGCCGAGCAGGTGATACATCATTTGTGCTAGTCCACACACACAGGGAGGAGAGAATTCCCCAGCCTGCACTCAAGAGCTGGTAGCGTTTGCTCCATGTTCAGCTCATGCCATGAATGTTTTCTTGCGTCCAGGGACTGTTTCATAGGCACACAATCATAGGAAGCTGTTACCATTCTGCTGGCAAAGGGGGACGGGAGGTGCAACTCCTGTGAATTGTCACAGCTGCAGGATCACTGTCTCCCTGGTCTTGCTGGAGAAGCCTGTCACAGCAGCCTGTCCACATCCATGTGCTCCGTGAGCACAGTACTGCCTATGATACCACGGGAGTAAGGAATCCTGGTGTCCTACTCATTTTGTGTTACTGGCCGTTTTGAGGAATGTAACTGTTTTCCAGTATGCTAGAAATGAATTACTGTTGCAAAAAAGCATGATTACACTGATGACTCTTAATAGTAGTGCTATACTTGAAGAGAAAATCATAGAGATGGAGAACTGATGCATTGAATGAACTGTAATGACTGTTCCTATCTATAATTTCTACATATTGGAATGGTCAACCCCCTGAGGGAAGTTCTGTGAAAAAAAAAAAAAAAAGAATAAGAAATTTGCCAAACTTCCTGGTTGTGACTGTTGCCCCCCATCCCACTTGGGTCACCAACAGGGACCCACCTTCTGCAAGAGCAGCAGTGCTGGTGGCACGGGGACCTACTGCAGCTCTCCTGTTGCACCCACACACCAAATACTGTTAGATATGGAGTATGTTGAAGCATTATCATTCACAGGGAAGAAGGCAGCATCTTCCACAAGTTCAGACTGGCAACTGCCATTGCAGTAAAGCCCCATTCCAGCAGCTTTGTGAGTCCTAAGGACTTAAGTACTAAACTTTAAAGTAAAAGTCTGGGATAAAGTACTAGGCTGGGAATCTGTCTTGCTTAGCATCCAATCTGCAGCTCCAGCCTCCTTCAAAAATAATGTCTGACATTTATCCTGCTGATAGATAAATTTTGCATGTGTGAATTGACTGCAGGGTAAGACCCTAAACACAGAGGGTGCAAATGGACTGGGGGATGTAACAAAAAGGAAGAGGGGGACTGTTCAAGAATGAGTCAAGACTTGACAGGTTCTAGTTAGAGAAGCATCTTTATTAGTGATCCACGAGTGTTTCTGACATACTTTGGAGACCTGAAGTGGGCAACAGAAAGGGAACGGGGCAGAGGCAGCATCAAAACCACAGCAGCTTCAGCAGCCTGGCTGAGGGTGCGTACAAGAGAGCAAGAAGGAGAAGCACAGGACATGGCGCACACACTGTGTGGAGTGTAGGGAGAAGAGAACGGAGGGGAAAAGAGAAAGCACTGAGTTGTACAAGTTTGTTTCTTCCTTATGCAGGCAGCAATATCTGATCCCACAGGTAGGGCCCAGGTTGGTGTTTGAATAGAAGGATCTACTTTGCAGAAATTTGCAACCTCTTTTGAAGCTGTTCTGTAGACTGCAGCCGTTCCCCCTGCTCCAAGTGCCACAGGAAAGTACAGTCCTTTCATTAAGCTTAGCTATGCCAGCTTTCCTTTTAATCTATCCCAGCAGCTGCTCCAACAGGACCAAAATACTGAAGAGCGGGAGGAAACAATTGCTTTGTGAAGGCTCAATGCCTGCCATTCGGCCCAGAGTAACAGGGACAAGGCAGATGAGTTTATAGGTTTGGAAAGCCCAAGACAGGCATTACATTGCATCCTATAACAACATGACGAGGCCAGAGCGCTCATCGATACCGAGGATCCGACAGCCTTCCACAATAAGTATTAGCAGGGTTCTGTTCACCCACTTTGCACTGGATGAAGAGAAACTGTTGATGCTCCTCCTTTTCATTCTGGGAACATCTCGTGCCATTCCCTCGCCGCTACCGTTGCGATGGGTATCTCGCTGCGTGTGGCTGTGGTGGAGCTCGGCAGGCTCGTGCTGTGCGGGACCCTGCGTGCCCACGCGGCACCACCACCGAGCACCCTTAATGAAAAGGTTTTGTATTGAATCAGCTCAGCTCTATGGAGAACAGGCTGAATCTGAGCTTGAATATTAAAAGGTGTGGGGGCCATTGTGTTGCAACTTGCCACTTCTGGCATGTTTAATCAAGTGCTCTTCCTCTGTCTCTTACTGAATCTGCTGAGGAGTTTACAGGTACATAATGGGGAAGGTGGTAATAACAGCGGGATCTTTGAGCTTTGCATTTAGGATGCATTCGTAGCGGGTCACTCAAAGGAGTTATTTTCCCTCCTCCTTTTCTCACCCTCGCTATTGGAACTATTTTAACTGGTCACTACCAGAGGGTAAAATTCCATACAAGATAATAAATTCACATATAGTACTCCAAGCTACATAAAAGTGATAAAACGCTCAAAATTAAACATAACATGAAAATATTTAGAAATCATTCCAGGTGGCTTAAAGAGTATATATTTAATACACAATGCACACAAAACCGTATGAACAAAGGAATGGCCATATAACAAAAGGAGTAGGAATTCATGTACAATGCACTGATAACTAATTTTGGCTTCAGTGAAAACTAAGAATCTGTTTTTCATAATTAGGGCTTTTAAAGACCCACTCAGAATGTATGTACATTTAAAAATAGTTTGTTTAAAGTCAGTGCAGGTATCTCATGTTCTTGTGCCCAGGCTATGTGCTCAATATTCTTATCAGATATCTGATAAGATTCTTATCTAATCAGATATGAAGTTACCATATTTATATTTAGGGATCTGTCAATTGAATTCAGGTGCACTGGGCAAGCACAGCTCTGAATCATGGAGGCATTAGCAATAGGACTCATAGGATAGGATCAAGGACAGTCATTCTTTTTCAAACACAATAATCTTCCATTGGGAGTTAGAGAAAAATCCCCTTGCCCTTCCATGCCTTTATTTAATAGTGCATGCACATTTAGCTGATTTTCCACCTGTCTTTGAAGGGTCTATATCAGGGAAGTTGGGTTTGGTTTGGATTTTTGAAGCAAGATAAAGAATGTCACTGAGTCTATCACTTCTAAATGTTCAGCTTAAATGCTTTACATGGTGATGGTCTCTTGTAGAGTATCACTGTAAAAGCAAAATAATTTTACCTAATTTTGTTGAAGTAGAGGCATATTTGTTGAAGTAGAGGCATATTAACAAGCTTTAGCTTTTTATAAGATTGTAAGATCTGCATGCTTTAAGTTGGAGGTGAATTAACAAGCTTTAGCTTGTTAATATGAGATGTTCATTAGCAGGAATGCTGGAGCCACTTTCTTTGGATACAAGAAAAATAAACAGGCCCTTTGTGCAACAAATTCAACTTGCTTTATGCAAAGATCTGAGTAAACCGAAGGAAATCTTCCTCTCAGAAGTGTGCACAGATCTCACACATTCATATTAGATGTATTTGTGAAAGTATGGGATCCTCGTATCCCAGTAAGTGGCATTTTACTGCAGAAGAGAGCAAAGCAGAATGCTTTCACTCGCATTTTCTGTGTTCCTTAAGCCAGCAAACGGGGAAGCAGGCCCTTTTCCTGGCTCTGTTCTAGTGAGTGAGCATTGCACTTTAGATTGCTGCTGACCTTGCTGGTGCCGTGACCCCCCAGGAGGGACAAGTGGCACTAGCAATGACTGATGGATAATATTTAAGATTTCAGAGCTCTGCCAGGTGACATCATTGGCGGATGCAGGCCCTTGAAAGCGGTCTGCTTGCCGAGATTAAACAGCCAGAGCCTTTTGTGGGGCCTGATCCCACAGAAAGGGATTTACTACAGCGGGAGCAGGATCAACCCTCATAGGAGAAGAGGACAAAGTAGCTGACAGTTTGAGGAAGGTTGGATACTGTCTCTCCAAGGATTTGAAAAGCCTTTTCACTTTTTGCCCGCTACCCTACCAGAGATAATAAATAATAACTATGAAGTCAAATATGGACAGTTGTTTATTACTCATCTCTGATCTAGGCACAAGAGCAAACTATTTTCTAGGCAATAGCTGAGGTAAAAGTGATATTTAATGAATTCTGGAAATAAAAAAAAATCTTAAAATCCCAGTTAACAAACCTAGCCCTTTTTGTAATTCCCTTTTCAGAGGGATTGGTTGCACCACTTTGTAGGGGAAAATGTTCTGCCAGTGCTCACGCCAACTGCTCTACTTGCAAACATTTTCTGTTATATATGTGCTACAGAAAATTTTTACTGACAGGTTATTATGACTACTTTAATGCACATATGACTGTCTGAAAGACAGCTAAAATTATAAACTGTTCATAAATTTACTGACACTGTGAGCTACACTGTGTTACAGCAGTAAACATTTAATTTGATCTTCATTTCTTAAAGTAGTGGTATTGCTATGCCTGCAGAAATGCAGAGCTTCCCGTTGTAGAAATCTATTTCAGGTCTCTGCATATTAGTCCTTCGGCCTTGCTTATGTGCATTTGTGACAAATGAAAGCAGTCATATTAAATCTCCATTTAATGTTAAAATGAAAGCGACAAAATCATACAATTCACAGCCTCCTGCATTAAAGTTCTTACAAAGCCCTACCACCCCAATTCTAAGCAATCATTTCTGTCCATGATCTTTCCTTAAATGATTTTTTATGTAGTTGTCAGCCCCAGCTACTCGTGATACATGTGAGGCATAAAGAATATTCTTGTAACAAGGGACGCTCGTAAGCTCATGTAGTTCTAACTCGGGCAAATTTCCCTCAGAGAATAGGAATTATGCTCAAGTGATAATTGCATCATCTAGCTCGTGGTTTTGAGTATTTAGAGATATTTCAACTCAGTGCAGTAAAATGCAGTTTTTCATGTGATGAAGCAACCTCTGCCCTATTCATTTCCCCACACTCTGCAACTGCAAGAAAGAGCTGCTTTTATTGTAGTACTTAGGTACATAACACTCACCTACAGGAAAAACTAATGAGCAACAATAAGTAGAAGCATGAAGAACGCTGTTTGCCTTCCAGAGCTTTTAATTTTTGTGAGTTGTAAAGGTAAATTTTTGTAAATTTTTGAGGTTGTAAAGCTCCTCATTTCTAGAGACCATTTTGCTATCACAGCTAATTTGTTTTGGTTTTGTTTGTTTTTTGCTTTGAATATGTCTGGTTTCTTTTGATGCTAAATAAATTGTAACCCCATATTGCATGTTGCTCTGAGTGTATGTTAATGGTTCTCCTGATGACTTTATAGTCAGCCCCAGAGTCTTGCAAAACTTGTTGTTTCTTTGATTTTTTAAAAAGTTCATTTGTTACCATGATGCAGCATTTTTTAACTCTATTGACCACTCTAAAAGCATGACCACAGAAGAAAGCAAGGTACAGAGTGAGATAAATCAATATGGTTGGAGCATATATGTCATTTTGTGTTGTTTCATCTTTAACCTGGGATTCTTCATGGAGATTAGACTAAAGACATGGTAATTTCAGGCCCAAATAAAGGTCGGAGAGAGGTATACATAATGCTGATGTACAGGTTTATAAAAATTTCCTGAAGCAACCATGTCGATATTAAAGAAATGGATAGGGAATCATGAAAAAAAAATAGAAATGTCAGTACATTGGGGTTCAAAATTGAAAAGATTTCTGAGAGCAAAACACATCAGATTTCACTTGGACAGGGGAAAGAAGGTCTTAGAAAAGAGGGGGCTGCGATATGCAAAAGAGGGGAAGAAATTCACCAGTCCTAAGCAAACCAGGCTCAGCAGATAAAGCTGATGACTGGGAAAAGAGGGACTGTTTGATACAGTGCGGACTTGCAAAACAGGTAGGAGTGATACACAGCTAAACAGAGGAATGCAATAGATCAGAGAAGTCTTGTTCATGTAGAAATAACAAGGCTGTTAGTAACTGATCATAATACTGCAGAAAACAGCAAAAGGAAGGAAGCGGAGGTGAGAGGGCAATGTTCTGTGGTGAAAAGTCTGCTTAGAAATGGTTTTAAGGTATATGAACATCAGGGTTAAAAATAACACGGAAAAACAAAGCAAGTAGGGTCAGCCCACAGCAGAAACATACCCAGGCTCCGATTAAAGCAATGATGAGAACAAAGTGCCACAAATATCCTATTTAAGCAGAGAGCAGCTTCCTAAAGATTTCTTCTTCTGCATTACAAAATTGAAAGGCCAAAAAAGCATGGAAAAGTCCTCAGGCAGATGAGGGTGAAGCTTAGCTTATTGTTTCCCTGTAAAACAGAACCTCTCATTAAAATAAAACACAATGTATAAAAAAAATCAAAAATCTACCTCGGTGGGTAGCTGCCAAAATTTAGAGGAATTTGCCTGCTTTTTACTCACACGGTTCAGTTTCATGCAATGAGTGTTGCAAAGATGTCATCCAATAGTCTGCAGCTATACTGCCTCTTCAGCTAAATGATGCTCTGTTTGTGGACAGAAAAGCTCCCTGTCTCTGTAAGGAGTGGCAGAGAAGGCTGCAGTTTGCCAGGAAGAGTGTGGCAGTTTGGCAACAGACAGTTATAAATTTTTATTCATTTAGGGAAGTAAAATGTGTTTACGGTGTCAGATGTCAGCACAGTATCATGGTGTACTGGTTAGTTAAATGGCCCCTATCAATAGTTCTGTGAATGAGGCCACGTGCAAAACCTATCTGGGTTCTCCTAGTCTAGTCACAGGCAACTCTTAGACAGTGCCCAGCTCTGGTTTCCAATTATTATTATCTGTTCACTTGCCCCAATCCCAGATTAGTGACATAGGGACTGCTACACTGCAGCACACTAGAGGAATCATGCCCACACTTGTCTAGAAAACCATTGTGTGCAAAGCTGTGAGTAAAATTACTTTAATGACAAGGACTCTGAGTTTTAATTGATGCCGTCCTCATTCCTATCCCAAAATTTAATATCCAAGTTTTGTTGTCGCTGGAAATTTTGAGTAAAACAGAAACTCTTGAAAGAAACCTTAATTTTGAAGTAAAAATGTCTTCCCTTCCCATTCCTTCCCATTCCTTCCCTTTTGTTACAATTTCCCCTGTTGTTTTTTCTTCATTAAGAGTCAGTGAAAACTGAGTTTTTTGGCTAATGTTTTGGAAGCATATCATGTTTTAATGGTCTGTAAAAACCCAGTCAGATCAAAAAATATTGGTAGTTCTCCAAACTGGACTTTTCTAAACTACGACATTCCTTCAAATTTTGCAGAAGCGCAAGGTCCTCTGAAGTTTAGGAATAACTAATTACTGTCAACTGATGAAACTCTTTTTCCTATATATATTTTTTTAAAAAATCTGTAATCTGTCCTATGTTAGCTCTGAGTTCTGCACAGTTTTTTATATTATCTTCAACCCATGGTTGGCAGCAAATAGAGACTAGCCTATGTTGGTGCAATAGCTGGAGCTTGAAGTAGCTCTCTCAAATTGCATATGGTTTATCCACTATTTTGAAACCAGATTTTTTTCTTTTTGTTTTGAGTTGTAATTTATTTTGATCTTTTCTTCATTGAGAACTAGTTAAAACTGATTTCTTCTAGCAAAAGCATTTTGAATTTCATGTATACAAGAAGTTGTTCATGGTTTTGCTGAAGTTAACACAGTGACTTGTGCGGGGAACTTAAACTGGTGAAAAATTGCTCTATATAGATTTAACACACGAGTTTCAGGATATTTTTGCCCAAGAGTATTATAAATATTTTTTAAAAATCATTTTTTAGCTAAAAGAAAGGTAGCATTATATCCGTTAACCTACAGACTTGAATCATTCTGTGCAGTAATGTATTTAATGAGAGTGAATTTAGTAAATCCTGTTATTCAGCAAAGAATCCTGATTCTGTTTCTCTGCATTCAGCGGCAGTGCTTATACTGATAGACTTTAGGTGATCATTGTATAATTTACCCTGAAACTTCTTTGTGTAAACCACCGAATGAACACATAGTAGTGCCTTCATGCAAGGGAATAAGATGATGATAAACACAAAACATTTGACATGAAATTATTTTATCTGAGAAGACATCTGTTGGACAACCAACTGCTGGCCAGAAATATCTAGCTGAAAGTTCACCATTTAGATGTAATTTAATTAATTTAGACATTTGATTCTTTTTAAGAGAATTATTGGCTGAGTTTTTATTTGAATCAAGCATATATAAATCATATTCACAGTAAATCGATGGATAATTTAAGTATTAGCATTATTCCAGTGGTGCACAGCTTGTAATTATAACAAAAAGTTATTTTTTTCCTCATAAGTGATTTCAAAATATTTTATCGTGTTGGTCTTTTTAAGGATTCCATATGAGGTGCACGGATTTAACCATGATTCAATTACTTCGCTGTGTGGGCTTTGGACCTGCTATGATTTAATTACATTTTTGTTCATTCAGACGTTTATACTGCATGTATGTTTTCAAATCATTCTTGCCGCAGCGGCAATTTTCCAACTTCTCTGGGTGAGAAAACGATCTTTAAAATTGTCCTCGCTCTGTAGTACTTAAGAAAGGGAGGAAGTACATGAAGAAGAACCTCAAAGATGAAGGCCAGGCTTGAAGCACAGTTTCATTAATACTGGATGGCAGGAAAGGAGCCAAGTCCCAGATAATGAGGAAGGAGTTGCAATTTTTTTTAAAGCTATCTGGTGACAGGGAAAACAAAAATGACATTCAGCTGACGAATGAGCGGAGTTTGACCTAGCCTTTTGACCCTTGACAATCAATCTTACCTGCTGCTTCATAAAGAATTATAGCTGTGCCACTCACATTTGACTCTGGATTTTTACCATTTCCCTGTTACTTTCTTCCTTCTTTCTTTCTGTTTTTTTTCTCTTTTGTTTTTTTGAATACATAGTCCAAGGAGATAAACGTGTGTGTTGTATGCAAAAGCACGCAGAGCAGAAAGGAGTCATGGAACAGAGAGGAGAAGGAGGAGGAGGAGGACGACGAGGAGGAGGAGGAGGAGGAAGGAAGGGGCGCTTGTGGCAGGGTGGGGTTAGAGGAAACGCAGTGTTAAAACTGTCTATACATGCAATTCCTAAGTGCCTGTGGCATCTCGGAGTCCATGGGGCTGACATAAATAGCTGGTAATAACCTGGCGTGGGGCTGCGGACAGACCCGCGCACGGCGCCATGTCCACATGGAGCAGCCGCCGCCATGGTGCTGAGGGCCGCACGGGCGGCCCGGCCACAAGGCCCTATCCTGTGTGCGGGCGACACTCGAGGTGAAACAGCTCGTGTTCGGCTCTGCATGTGGGGACAGCTCCGAGCACTGGAAGAAGATGAGGGAGCTGTCAGGTGCAGGAGTGCTTCATGGAGGGTCAGCCATCATCCCACACAGGAGCTATGGGGGAAGCCTGCAGGAGAGCAGCGTGTTTGGGCTCCTTAGCGTATTTCAGTTCAGTTTTCAGTGTTTCGTTTCAGGTTTTATTTCTGTGTACGTTATTAAGAGTTTGCATACCCTCGTTATAGCAAAGGGCAGTGTGCAGATGTCTCCTGTGTTACCTGGTACAGGTGGCAAAGCAAGATGAAAGGTGACTGTTAGCGACGCAGCTGAAGAGAGGGGCAGGTTCACAGAAGGGAAGGCTCTTACTGCTAAGAAAGTAAAGGCCCCGTTCTCCTCTTGGTTTCAGCAGTGTAAATCCACTAGTGTGGCTCTCCTTGCTCTAATTTTATGTGAAACTCAGAGAAGAGTTTGTCCTGCTCTCCTCGGCCACTGTGTTTTGTACATTTTTATTTGTGGCATTTTTGCTCTGAGGTTCTAAAACTAAAGTGAGAGGGCAAGTGCGTCTTTACTGCACTTCAGTAGCTGTGAGAGTTCAGCATGGAGAATATTTTAGTTTTTGTAGACAAGAGGTTGTTGGAAGGGAGGAAAGGGGCTTTGAAGGCACTTTTTCCTCCTGGTTGGTGACTGTGATGGCTGTGAAGATGCTAGTCTCATAGACAAAGTAATTGGCTGACTATTTTTTGAAGCTGCATATTATAAAATTTTGACAGCACCTGGTCGGTACATACTTAACAGAGTGACCACTTAAAACCATAGGAGCTGATGGACAAACCTAGAGTGTTTGGCGTTATGTGAAAGTATTTTTGTCCTGCTACATATAAAGAAGGGATAATTCTGCTTTGTTCCATCCTCTGCCTTTTAGGAGTGGGAAGAGTACAAAAAGCAGAGACTGGGCAAGTCACAGGCCTGCCTTTCTCCTCAATATCCAGGGCTGTGAGTAGCCATGGCCAGCTGGCCTGGCCAGGGCTCAGCCACCTTTGCGTATTTTGTTCTTCAGAAGTGCTAAAAGGAGTAGGAGTTTTCTCCTATTTTGAGCTCTAGAGTTTTGAGCTAGAGCTGTCGCACAAAATGCCAGTGCAGGCTTTGTGCGTGAAGGACACTTCCAAAACCTGCCTGCTGCCTCTGCTGTTTTCCAACCCTTGGAAAACAGAAGGCCAAAATGGCTGAATGTTGCCTGTACAATTTCTATAGCACC
Organism: Rhynchotus rufescens; assembly: GCA_032273925.1. Taxonomy (NCBI): domain Eukaryota; kingdom Metazoa; phylum Chordata; class Aves; order Tinamiformes; family Tinamidae; genus Rhynchotus; species Rhynchotus rufescens. The sequence continues at coordinate 23,807 of JAVCKT010024290.1, forward strand.
TGAGTATAAATTTTCTTCTTTCTTGTATAACCTATAATGCAAACATTGTAACATCTTCTCCGATTTCTTGGTTTATTCCAATTATTAGTTGTGATATATTCAAATGCAAAAGTGAGTGAGCCTTAGAAGTGCTGGTGATGGGGGTCTGAGAATTATTTTGCAAGGGGTCAGGGAGAGAGGATGAGAGGCCCATTGAAGAGGGAGAGGATTTCAATTTCTCATTTATTCCTCTGTAAATTTGGAAGTAATAATCATTGGAGCAGGAAGGGAAGAGGTTCAGACAGGGGGTTCAGATTTCATAAGCAAAATAGAAGTCTTAAGCATAAAGCAGCAGAGCCTTATTACCAGAGGCAGTGAGGTCAGGTGTCTTCAAACTCTTAACAAGATGACTGGATTTATGGAGAGTTGTAGTGGCAGGATGTGGTTTCCTGCAGTCTCTTCATATAATAAACCCACCAGGGGCCCACAGTTATTGCATTTGCATTTGTTTTCCTTTCTCCATTTTCTTTTGTCATCCTCTTCTTTCTTTGGCCTTGCTTACTGCTCTGGAGGAATCACTTCATCACTTCATTACTTGTTTCTTGGTGGAATTTTCTCGTGGAACCTTTATTGCTATTATGATGAGCTTGTTGGTTTAGTTGTCTCTCTTGGTGCGCCTCGTTTGGTGATAGAGGGGTTTAGAGTGATGCACACTGAACTCAAAGGTATGAAGTATCCTTGAGACCTGAGGTCTCCAAAGAAATCTAGGATGGTTTTTCACTCAGGGGTATCCTTTAAATCTGTGAGTGTGAGACAAGTACCCAAAATGTGCCTGAGCTGAGAATTCCTCACTATTCTTAGAGATCTCAGAAAGTCTGATGTGCTGCTGGGAGTAAAAGCATTAATCAGATACTATCAAAAAATAGGAAAAAGGAAATCAGATGGATGCTTTTAAACTGCGTATATCTGATTAAGACAATGTAAGAAGTAACTCTGTAACAATCTGGGGTGAAAATGAAACTTTGTGCCTCTTTGGCCCTTTCATTAGAGAATATTAGTTACTGTACTTCACTGAGTTAGCTTTCTGTGGTGACAGAATTGAAGTTATTATCCATCCTCTCCTTTTGTAGAACAAGAGAGTGAGACAGATCAGTGGAAACCTCTAAGGTCATGCAAGTAGCTCACAGCAGGTTCAGGAATAGGAAGCAAGCACCCGGGCTCCTGGCTTCATCCACAAGTCAACCATTCCCACCTCCCTGCTTCTGCTGTGACTTGCTCTGTGATAGAGGACGGAGAGGGCTTTTTTTTCTTTGCAGGAAAACTTTGCTTTGCATTTTGGAAGTACAGCATCCAGGTGGGAATATTATTTGTCAGTACAACATATTTAATTATTTATAACTACTTTCTTTGTCTGATGGTTTGATTGTTGTTTATTTTTATTTTCCCCCTGAAGGTTCGATCACTTAAGCAGCCTGGAATCAAACATTTGGCAGTGTTTACAAATTATGAAAACAGTTTCTGATTAAAGTGTTCCGCGGGGAGGCTGAAGTTTCCGCTCAGCACATCAGCCAGGGGCGGCGTTCCAGATGCTGTGAGCACACGTGCTGTGTGTCCACATGGGCCCTGGCACGGGGCACGAGCGGCGACCCACGCGTCTGCCCCATGGTGCCGCCAAGGCTGTTTCCTCAGATGCTGCCATGGCAGGGGTGCAGTGAGGGGCAGGTCTGCGAGGCGCCCAGCAGGCATCTCTGCCCACGAGGCTGCTCCCAGCTGCAGCTAAAGGAAGTGCCAAAATGGTGCAAGGATCTAAAACTCAGCTATGTCGTGGATACGCTGTGAACAAATGTAAAAATCACTGTAGGATCAGTTAAATAAGTAGTGCTCCTGGCCATATGACTGCAGGATGCTAGTTGTCCTTTCACTGTGCAAGCAGAATTAGGGCTAATAGAATGAATTTATTTAGGAATACTGATGTGTTGGAAAAAAAAATTGAGAGGGAAATGACTTTTGAGTTTTCCGTGGGTCAGTATTGGTTCAGAGACCTTGGAGGTGGAATGTTCTTGCCTCTCCTCTTTATTCCTCAGTGCACAACATGAAGCATACGATGCTTTCCTTGTTTCTTTATGTTTCTCTATGAATTGAAAATCCATGGGATCCATAATGCCTCTACATAAGGTGACTGGCCATGTATGATGCAAAGTTCATAGTGAATTGAGTTACACACGATGATTATATAAATACCTTTCTCTGCTTATAGGCTTGATCTTTGCAGGGTTTTTCAGATGCAGTGCTCATGTAGTTATAGCTAATGATAGGATAGATACTTGATAAAAAGTATCCCTAAGCATTCCTAGGGAAAAAGCAATGAATTTACACAATTCCTTTTGCCCATAGTGGCATGAATAAGACTATTTAGCCAAAATTTTATTTGCTTTAGGCCTCCTATTCTAAAGCTATGATTGCTCAACTGCTATCATAACTCCATAACTATTAAGAAGCAAATATCTACACCTGGAAAAGAAAAGAAAATGAAACAAAACAAAAAAACCCAACCTTCAGGGCCAGATCCTCTCAATGTGATGACACTGTATGAGAAGAAGAGCAGCCGAAATACTGGAGATATCGGCCATAGGAATTGCCCCCTCCTGCAAAATCCTGAGGGATCCTTATACAGCCAGTCTCTCCATAGATTTTTTTAGTCCATAGAAAAAAAAAAGTCTGAAAAATGCCTTTTTTAGATCATGGAGAAGAGAGGGAGAGGAAAGAGTGGTCTTATGGTCACCTGATCCTGGGCCTGGCTCTGCCTCAAGGACAGAGATGAAAGCAAAGCTTGCCCCATGTTCCCTGGCATTTGGATGGAAAATCAAAGGGAACCATATTAATTTCAGCTTCATTGAAAACACTCAGTAAAAAAAAAAATTAAAAAAAGAAATCTGGGGCTGGCAAATGGAAAAGGTTTTAAATTGACGATGGAAGAAACATTCATTTCCAAGCTTCTGAGCGAGCTATTAAAATCAACAGAGTAAAGACAAAATACCTGGCACAGCAAATGAAAGGAGCAGTTTTTGCATCTACTTAGTTAGAAGTTGGCAAAACAAATCTAAAGCAGTGGTTTCAGATTTCCGTGTGCAGTCAGTGTGTCAGCTTTCGCTCTCAGGGTTGCCATGATAGATAATTCGCCCCACTTGAAAAGCATTTATTCCTTTAACTTTTTTAATCAGGGGACAGTTTAAGCAAAAAATTATATTTTATATCAACACTGACATGTGTTTCTTGATTTTCCACTGCTGGATGGTCCAGGCTTTTCATTTCAATATACTCTTTTGGTATATCCATGGAGTATCTCCATTTAATTGACATTGGAGCTACTGTAATAAAACGAGTAACAGCGTTTGCCCAGCACTTCTCCTAGGGCTTTCTTAGGAGGATGCTCATGTCACAAGTAAGGAAACTAACAGATCCTACCTCTGCTCCCCAAGCATCAGTATCCCTGACTAAATATGTTAAAAGCCAATTTTGCATGATGATCAGTGTTTTCATTATCTTCAAAATGCTCATAATTCTCTATAGTTAAAATGAAACTTTTGCATTTTTCAAAAAAGCTTTTTATAACAGAAGAAAAAGCTAAGCAAAAATTATAATTGTTCTGTAGAAATGTCAGAAACAATCTTTTTTTTTACATCACTGGCAATACATTTTGTAGGATGAATATCTATTAGGATACATTCTCTGTTAATTTTTTTATATTTTTAGAAAGTTCTACAAGATTACAAAATTAAGAGCAGTAGTATTCAATATTTACAGCAGCCTTAGTGCACTGGTAAGTACACTAGTGTTTCCAGTGTATTAACACATGGTTTGATATGATTGAAAGAACGAGGAACAGCTACTCAGAGGCAACAAGTGATCAAAAGACCGTCTTGTAAAATCACTTAGGTTTGATATAATTAAAACACATAAAGCAGGTGAGCTTACGTTCTTAATTGAAATGATCTTTTTTATCCTGATTATCAAAATTAAGGCAACAGTAGTGCCTCAAGGAAGACGGAGACTAGTTCCCTGTGAGTTTTTTTGCACAATTATTCATATTCCACTTTTCTTCTTCAGACCAGTCTGAAGAAGAAAAGGTCTGGAAAAGTAAGTATTTTCGTTGATAAGTTGAAAAAGATACTGGTTACTGCTTGAAAAAAAAGAACAAAGTTATGTCCTAACTGAATATGTGGACCAAAACACCTCATGATTTTTAATTAGATTTGTGGTCAATTGGCAATTTGGCCTTGGATTTTGTTCCCACTCCATAACTGGGCACTCCTGCTCTACATAAGTAAGTATGTTATTTAAGTGGAAGTTCTTTTATTAACTGCTGTGAATTCCTTTTAATTTACAATTAATTAACCACTGATGAAGGAGCAGCTTAATAGGTAAAGTAAGACCTATATGTAGTTTCTTTCAGGACTTGCTACTAGCAATGAGGAGCCCCAATAAAATCATCTAATTCCTCCACCCAGGTTTTCTACTCATGATCCATTTGAATAACCTGCTTGTTTGTTTCAAGAGTGAGCAGGAAACTGAGGTAGGTGGGAGCATCTAAGCAATTAAAGAGCATTTAATTCACTGGTGCTGGGAGAAGATGATAGATGCCAAGCACAGCAGAGGCAGGATTAGCACCAAAAGCAGCAGCATGTTTGGCTGATGAGCCAGAGAAGCTGGAGAGAAATTTGGGACTCAGCTTCTCATTTTCCTGCAAATCAAAAATCAGCAGCCAGTCCATCTGCAGCAGATGACCAGCAGCAGAGTCCAAAACTGCTTCACTACCTACTTTGGGATTTTAATCTGTCTGCAAGTGAACTAGTAAACTAAGTCTGAACTGCATGTAGTAACAAGCTGGGAGGAGAGAAATGGGCAGATCACCCTAAACCAATTTGTATTTAACTAAAAGCTCACATACAACAACAACTGATAATGTTGTTTTGATAATGTAAATTTTGAAATAGGCACTTCTAAATAGTCTTTTTCCTATATAGGCTGTTGGGGCGTGTTTGATAAGCACAGCAAATCTTGAGAGGAACCATGAAAGTGAATGTACCTCAAGAGGAGAGTGAAGTCACTGAGAGCCAGCAGGAGGGAACCGTGGAGTCCCCTGCCTGCAGGCAGGTCTTGCAGGGAATGGCAACCAAAATGCAGTTCCCTTCCCAGCCCCACTGCAGTTTTTCATGTGACCGGGAGCATTCTGTGCATTGATCCTTGATCTGCCATGTCCTGATCCCTGCCCTGTCTTCTGTTCACGTGTTGAGCTTCCAGCACCTATTCTCCAACCCAGGAACCTATTGTCGTGATTGTTTTTGTAACATAGCTATTAAGCAATATCTAGTGTCATTTAGAGAAAGTTTTATATTCCTTTTTTTATTTTTCCATGATTTGACAAAGGATAGTATTGGTGTGCCCCAGCAGGTGAGGAATTGCCTTCAGTCCCAGGGCCCTCACAGCAACAGGCCACATGTTTTCTTTTGTTCTTCTTCTTATTAACAAGGTTGAAGGCTAAGCCACTGCCCCAGCAGATCATTTGTGTGCACAACACTGCAGCAAGGTAGAGCTGCCAGTCTGGTACCTGGTTCTCATATTGGCTGTTTTATTGATTGTAAATGAAAGGACTCATTTGGGCTGTATTTTTTTTTTTCCTTGCTCCTTGTTATGACACATCTTTGCTTTTTGAGTCACCCCGTGGCCAGTTCTCGTTGCTCTTTGGCTAACTTCTCCTGTCAGCTGGAATTTGCACACTGGGATAGAGCTTGCAGCTGCCTGAAACCTGGAGCTCTTCATACATAAAGGGAGTTGTCTCAGGTCTGTCAGCTTTTAAATGAGACTGAAAGCAGAAAAGGACAGACACACAAATATAATGATAGTCTGAGAGATGAAAGCCACTTGTCGTACTAAGTCATCTGGTGGGCACAGTACCCTCTGCTACTTCCTTTGGTCAAGGCTGGGGAAGAGTGACATTGTCCTTTGTCATTTGCAGACACTTCCTGAGCTTCAAGGCCAGCCTTTTAAACCACACACACTTTGATCTGCTATTCTGTTGTATTGTTTAAAAAAATACTTACACACATGCACAAAAACCCCACTGCATTTCGCTTACAGTAACTTCACTTTTAGTTAAGGAAACATGATTCACTTCAAAGACTCTGTTTGAAAAGTCTTCTAATAATTCCTGATCTTCAAAGAACCTTTGCTGTGGCTGTACCTGGTTAAATATATTTTCGTCAGGAGAAATATTGGCCATAAACAATTAAGGAACACACGCTTGCCTCTCCTGTTTTTTTACTGAAAGAAGGCAAAACCATCTTTTGAAAGCACCAAGTAGTTCAGCCAGTTCCTCTTGACAAAACTTTCCCCCGAGCTTCTCACAGACACCTTGCCAATAGAAATGGCAGGGAGCCTAATAGACTGGGGACCCGTCACTCTCTGAATGGCAAGACAGGCTTCTGCACAGCCTCCTCCAGAGCACCTGAGGCTGTGTGTCTTTGCACTGCTTTTCCTGCAAGCCTTTTTACTCCAAGGCCCATCAGACACAGAGCCTGCATAAGTGCCATGGAAATTACGGTTCCCATCAATATCAGAGCATTTGAAAGAGACAAGGAAAGAAAAAAAATGAAGGGAAATTCTGTTTGTTAGTGGCTGTGTATGCACACACTGTCCAGCCATTGTCAGATGTCCATTATGAGTCATGGTCATTGTTTTCTGAGTCAGCAGTTTGTAGCTTCAAACTTAATTTCTTTGTGTCATTCAGCTGCTCCCTGTCACATCCCTTTGGCTGTGAAATCTTATATTGGGCTCTGCTGGCCTTTAGATGATCATTTTTTTCTCTGTCAATTAGTTTCTTTCAAAGGAGTCCGGCAGATATTTCTCAAGAAATGATACGTTATCTTAAATTCTGATCCACAGAAGCATTCTCATGAGTTCAGTATGGTCTGGAAACTCGATCTTTAGGGGTACCATGTCATTCTACTCAATTTAATTTTCCATATGTTAAGCTATTCTGTTCTTAAACAATTTGGGACCAGTCCTACTCTTTGTAACTACAAAACTACTTTTATCTGGCATAGGGGACTGATGTAAAGGCTTCTGTCCCCTGGTCTTTAAGAGAGGAATATTTTTAACAATAAATTTATCATGTTGGTAAAACTAGAGGTTTAGCAGATTTAGATACCATTTGTTTGACACCCAGCCCTTGGCATTCAAACACTTACATTGCCCTACGACTGTTACAGTGAGTTTTTAATTGCCTGTCTTTGCATGGAGGTCCCAGGACGGTTTCCTGATTGATCCCCTGTGTCTTGATGATACCCTGACTCCAGTTAATGTTTCAGCCATCTGTAAAATATGGGGCCTAAGGTCCCATTTGAGCCGATGAAGCAAATGGCTTATTAAAGTCTAATTTCTGCAGCTTGTTCTTGCCTTTGGGCATTTTAAATAGGTTAATGCAATTTTTACAATACACTCAGGGAACTTTACTCACAGAGTGTTGTCATAAACTAGAGGAAAATAGCCCCCAGATTATCTCAAGATGGGAAGCATTCCAAAAATATTTGCCCTGATACTTACTCAAGCTCTCTACCTAGAACAACAACTTTTTCCCTTAAGATTCAAGTGTATTATTGTACGTTTTAAAGTTTGCTAAGGAACAAAAAATGTCAGATTTATTTAAGGCAGCGGATCATTTTTCAGGGAAGTTCCAGTATTCATCAAAATGTGGAGACACCACAGGCACCTGATAAATTATGATGGTTTTCTTCTTAATACTTCCTTTTTATTGCCTATATTCTTTAAAGTGAATTTAGTGCTCATGAAAGATGCTGGATATGACAACGTTAGAAAGTGGAGCCCTCTTGTTTATCTGCAGAATCGGTACAGGATGTGCACGGGAGGCAGTGCAGGCTTCTCCCAGGAACACTTTGGGTGTTTTGCCACTCTAAACTTGAAGGGTCACCTTTAGGAGGGAGAAGATGACTTGTTCTCCTTAGTCTTTCTGTCCTTTGGCTCAGAAGATGACTTGTTCTCCTTAGTCTTTCTGTCCTTTGGCTCTTCTGGAAGTGCAAATAAAGGTGTCACTTCCTGCCATCCGAGGCTGTGTTCTTTATTCTCTTCCTAGTAGGTATTGGGAAGCAGTCAATTTATTACCTTGACTATGTGGCAAATGGCCTCCTGTGCAGGCTCTCTGTGGATGTCTGTGTGTGAATATACCTCCTATAGATCTGATAGATCTCATACCTCTTATATAAGGTAAGAAACACTCAAAAACACTAAAGTGCATTGACTTTTCTTCCCTCTATTGACCCAGACTAGATTTTGACCAGTGATTTAGAAATAATATGTTTTGTATCCTATTACTAATCTCTTCAGCCACAAGTCCAGCTCACCCTTTTTTTCACAAAGAGTATCCTACATATGTAAAGCAACTCACATTTTGCTCTCGAAAAGAAAATTCAAGCATATGCAAGAAATGCATTGGATAGTTGACTATAACCTACCTCTCATTAGTGGGGAGGGAGTGTAAACACGGGCTTGCATTAGCCTGTTCAGCGTGTGCATTCAGTCCTCAGAAATCTGTTTCAAAGACAGGCAAAGCATATACCTCATTAGAAGAGAAACAACAGGGTGGAAAGAAAAGCAGGCCATGTCAGTTCAGACGCGAGCCCAGATGCTTAAGTTAGTTACACTTTTCAGTTTGAGGCAATGTAAATCCATTCTCCATTACTGGGGAAGTGGAAAAAGGCATTAGGCCCTTGAAATGGCAAGAGCCAAGTTCTGTGCTCAGTCAAATCAAAAAAAGATTTAATGTATGATTTTCTCCTTTTTAGTCCATTGTACATTGTACCAAGGCACTGAAGAACATCCATGCAATTATGTAAAAGGCAGGATTCACTACAGAGTAACACAGTCCTTTGTAGGTTAAAATTGCTTATTCCTCCCTATCCCTTCCTCCTCTTTACGCAGAAACAAACACACACAGGACATTAATAAGATAAATCAGACATTATGTGAAGCTTATCCACAAGAGCAGATTCTAGATACAAAGTGAATCCCTGAGCATTAATTTGATCTTATGCCAAGCACTGGAGCAGTCTTTGGAATCTGGATGTGTATTAGGAGTGAGATGTGAAGAAGAGTTATAATTTTTATGCTCTTTTCATTATATAAGCATCTGTGGGGTTTCTTATATTTCTCACTCTTTGGAGAAATGTGATTAAGATTTAAAAGGTATTTTTTTTAATTTAAAGGTTTTGGTTTTGTTTTTTTTTTGATTTTTCTTTTTAGTTTTAAATATAACAATATTCCTATGTTCATGCAATAAGATATAGCCAGCAGGCAGTTGATACTAATATCATTGAATATAACTATGATTTGGACCCAATTGAGTTATTTTCCCTTCCATGGATCAGATTTTTTTCACACTAGCACCACTGCTTTCAGGACGGTTGCATCACAGAGGTTTTTTTTTCCCTTTGTGCCACTCTATTTGGTAGAGGAGTATTTGACTTTTATTTTAGCTTCCTGTGTAGGCAACAAGCAGAGGAACAGAAGATGCAAAGAGAACATGAAAAGAAATGTTTTGTGGGAGTATGCTAAGTACAGAGTAGTATTGTGCCTACTGCACCTCCCAAAGGAACTGAGGAAGAGTATGGTTCTTAGATCATCATGCTCTCTAAAGCCTTAGTCTGAGGTCGGTAACATGTAGAGAAGTAACATGTAGAGGGGCTGGTGACCAGGGGGATCCGAGAGCATGTCTCTGCTGCCTCTTGACCATCCATTTGCATGACTTCTACTCTCCAGCTCTGACTCTAATGTAAGTGTTGTGATACCATGTCTGAGCATAATCCACTTAAAGCGGGGCCATAAAACCTGGGGTGATTCCTTGAATTGCTACAACCAGGAAATTACAGTGAAAACTGGAGCTTGAAAACCCTCCTGGCATTATTTCTTTGTAGGTGTAGGTTCATGTTACCAGTTTCTCCGATACCTGCTGTATCTCCAATGAGCATTTTTTTTAAAGAAAAATGCAAAAAAAAAAAAAAAAATCCTGTCTATGATTAAAAAAGACAACACAAAGTACCTCACTTTAAAGGAGAGATAAGCATACTATCAAAGCAAACTCTCAAGCAAAC